>WYDI02010864.1:0-37037 GCA_009867235.2 Psittacus erithacus | reverse complement strand
ATCCATTTTCCCCTTCTTGAAAATGGGGGCTATATTTCCCTTTTTCCAGTCATCGGGAACTTCACCTGACTGCCATGGTTTTTCACATATAATGGACAGTGGCTTAGCAACTTCATTTGCCAGCTCCTTCAGGACCCGTGGGTGGATTTCATTAGGTCCCATGGAATTGTGCACATTCAGATTCTTAAGATGGTCTCAAACCATATCCTGTCCTACAGTGGGCCAAGGGTCTTCACTTTCAGAGTCCTTGCTTCTGCCTTCCAAAACTTAAAATTTATTTTAACTACAGCTTCAAACTGTTATTAAGCACACAGGTAGTCCTTTTTCTTTGAACAGAATTTGCTCTTTTCTATACTTTGTTTCGAAGTTTAGTTATCTGCTTAAAACACATTTGCAGGGAAAAAACAATACTAAGCTCTTCCAATATGACAGGAAAACCCTCTGAGAGCTTATTTCTTTGATGGGAATTACACTAGCAGAGCAACAGGAAATCATTTTTACCTTCTGCAAACATGTTCCTGACTTCACAGAAGAGAAAAAGAATACATACTTTTAGCCTAAAATATATACTATTACTGTACTTTTTTAAACTCTTGACAGTAGTTTGGCTCCTGAAACCCAAAGGAACTTTGGCCTCACACTCCTTCGTCCATTTGACATCATGTCAGTGAATACAATTCATGCTTCTCCTCTATCTTGCAGAGTTTTGCACTAGCATGACATACACAATACCATCAATTTGAAGTGGCAGCATTTTACATTAATTTTGAAGGAAGAAAATAGAATTAAAAATACAGTGAGCTCATCATGAGTAAAATAAAAATAAAAACATACTGAAAGCTGTTTCACCCACTCAGATCTTTTTCATGTCTTTACAACCCAAAAATGCTTCTTGCATTTATCTAGATAAATCTAGATGTGCTTATCATCTTGATGAAACTGCAGCTTGATATGTTGCCAAAAGCTGTGGGGGGAATAAATCACTAAGTCATCTGAGTTACAAAAATTTCTTAAGAAATTAGAACGCTTTCTGAAAACCTTTGAAAAAAAGGTTTTGTTTTTAATTCAGCTCTCAATTAAAGCAGCTTGCTCAGATACTTTTTAATTGCAAGTGTTAACTTCATGGGGAATGACAAGTCTGCTGGAATGACACTCGCCACAACCTTGGCTCTTGCACTCCACTGCTGGGCTGAGGCCACATTTATGCCAGTCAGGCCTTTTTATTTCTTTGTGCTTTTCTTTCTTGTAGTTAAAAGTATACATTTAAAAATACAGCACTGATTACTAAGATTGTTTAATCCTACTGCAAGGCTATAACTGCACCTTCTCATACATTTTCTTCAATATCCATCACATTTTCATTCCCACATTTTTAAGTTTTGTGATTGTCAACTATCTTCACCCTCCACCAAGTACTAAATTCTGACTTTCTGTAACTGTACACTACTGATCTTATAACCCGCAGCATTCTTTATGCCTAATGGCCATCACTATATCCACAAGATTCACCATGTTTTAGTATCTATTAGTCAATTTTAAAGCACATAATTAAGAACATTTTAAGACTTACTGGCTAATCCTCAAGACATGCAATCCAACAGAACAGATTTTTTTTTCCAAGCTTACTTTTTATTTCTATTCATTTTTCTGCTATGAAATGAATGAAAATTCATTATGATTAATGGCCTAAACTTTTTTTATCCATTATCTTCGTAAGTATTGGGTTCATAACAGCTTCCCCTTGTCTTTTTATATTTTTTATTCTGGGTTTTCAAGGGTTGCATACTTTTTAACTAAAGGAAGAAAAATTCAATCTGCAGAATGTGCTAAAAAGCTGAAGTTTTGTGCAAGGCACCACAGTGTGCAACTCGTATACTTTACCTATATATAACTTAATTTTTCTGATATTCAGCAAATGCCAGCAAACACGTAACTATGCCTTGAACACTTTATTGCCCTGTCTAGCAGTCCCTGGAAGATCTGCAGGCAGCACAAGATGCTGCAAAGTTGGCAAAACGCTACAAAAAAAGGTAGTGCAGAAATTCATCAGGTCTACAAAGAGCAATCCCAGTCTCCCACTGCAATTGCTAGGAAGCTGGTATTTTATAAGCACAGACTCGCTACAACAACAGCAATAACAAGTATACACCTTTTCTGTTAGGCTTGATTCATGCCACACCAAGCTTTTCAGTTAAGAAGTTGTAAAACCAATCTATTACACAAATTGTCCACAGGGTTTTGTTCTTAATACTTCTTCTAATAGTCAGAACCTCCAGTAAGATTTTCTGCCTTCATGGGTTTGTTTATTTGTTTCTGGTTTGTTGTTTGGGTTTTTGTTTGCTTGGGGGTTTTTTTGCTTTGCCTGTTTACCTGTTTTGTTGGTTTGGTTTGGTTTTTTTTTGTTTTATTTTGTTTTGTTTTAACATATGAGTATAATTCTTCTAGTCAACCAGCTTTTATTCCTTATCTCAATTATTTGGTTTATCCAGTGCCATGGGGTGATATTACATGATCTTGAGTGATGGTTTTCAAATGCCAGTATGACTAGAGTGGTAGAATATAGAAATATTATGAACATTTTACAAATAGGGAATGGAGGAATGAAACAGAAAAAGAAGCAGCGTGCTCTGACATACAACTCTTATGGAACTAAGTTAAGATTTTTCACCAAATGCCTGATTAGCACTTTTAGTTTTCCAAAAACCTTTAAAATCTGACTCCCTAGGTCACCCTGCAAATCCAGTAGGCCAGCACATTAAATCTAGAACTCATCAGCCCTTAAACTTATGCTCTAAGCACTGTGCAGCAGTTCTCATAACGGGGCAAATTACAAAACCTGAAGCTGCTGCGCATACCACAAACATCTATCCCCCTTCTGTTGCCCTCCCAGGCTGAGTCACGCACCAAATACTCAGACCAGATGCTGGGGAACCACACAGCCAATTGCATCAGATGTCAGGCAAGAAGCGAGTGGATCTCCAGGGATCTGGCTGCTCTGTGCTGGGACCGAGGGGGGCCAGGAGGTTAAGCTTGTAGATGAACCCTGGTATATGGCCCAGCAACCCCTCAGCTCTCTCCCTCCCTCAACCAGAGTTTGACTTTTCCAATAACTACTGCACTTGTACAGCCCCCCTTTCACTCACATAAGAGAAACACCACACAGGAATGGCTCAAACCAAATGTGCTGAAAAATCATCTGTATCAACCACATAGCTGGGTCTAGGCAAGTAGCCACTTTATTGCAGAAAAACTCCCATAAGGACAGGCTTTTAATTCCTGTACAACAGCTGATTGTGTGTGTTTTCTAGCTGCACTTTTTTCAACCCTCACAAAGTTGCCCACATTTCTTTGATAGCTCTTTTGGCTGGCCTAAGAAGTTGCTCAGTTTGGCAAGTGCACATCACCTTCCCAAAGGGGAAAAAATTATGACAAGGCTAGCTTCATCTTTTGCCTAATTCTAACAAGAAGACGATGTCTTTCAGGAAAGTTTTTCTTCATCCCCCTGTGTTTAGACCACTAGTGGCTGGAAAGCAAATGGATTAGCTGTCAGGGCTTTTTAATGCCATCATTAAGTCAATGAAAGTCACTAAGTAAATTTAGATGGGTCAATGTACTACTCTTTGATTGTGAATGGCATTACTTCATTTTGGAAGTCATGTACACTGCCTTCTGGCAGCCCATACCATCATATCCAAGGACCAGATAAACAAACCAATAGGCAGCCAGTTTACTGGGACAATCTACGTATTTTAATCAAAGAAACAGAAGACAAGGCGAATTAATAAATTCCAGACATTGCTTCCCTACAGAAGCAGTTTCCAGTCAGGGCTAACAGATAACATGCTGCCTGCTAGACCCTCTGAGACTGGCTGCAGCTGCAAAAAATAAAAATGTTAAAATTGAGGCCAACAGGAAGATGCTGCCTGCAGTGTAATTGCTCCCTGTTGCTGCACATTGGGTGGCAGAGGTTAGGGACCGCTGCTCTGTGTTATTGAGTAGGTTTGCCACAATACCAGAAGGCTGTTGTATAATAGTGGTTGAAGCAAAACAGGTAGAAATAAACACAGATTTTTTTTTTTTTTTTTTTTTTTTTTTTTTTTATCTTTAGGTAGAGGTGATAATTTTTTACTGAGCAAAGCGTGTTTTAAAAATGCTCCCAAACAGATGCCGGGTAGACTTTTTGCCTGAGGCTGATAGAAGAAAAAAGCAGGTAGCTTATGAAAGAAATCTGAAGAGCTGTTATCCAAGTAGCTGAAGTTAAAGTCTCCATATGCATTTCAAGTAATTTAGTATTCAAAGTCAGCACTGATTTAAAACGTTTCTGGACACATCACCTGACATACAAATACATGACTGATCCCTTGATAAATGAAAATTTCAGAAAATCACAGGCGCCTGTCACAAAAATGATTGCTTATGTGACCAAAGCAATTCAATCTGCCTATATGAACGAAACAATTAAATTTACCTGATTTTATAGAATCCTTATAAAACATTGCATAAATCACTTCAATTTGAAAAAAGCCAGAATGGCTGCAAATATCTTTGGATATAAGCAGACTGAATGTCAGAAAATTCCTCATTCATTTATTGTTGTAGCTAATAATTTTGTCACCAATTTTTTCTTAGTTTTACTTGTTTCTTTCAGGCCTTTCAGCACATTGAAGCATTTGTCAGTAAGTTGCACTGTTAGTTCAGACTCAAACTGCAGAAAAAATATTTAAGACTAGCGTTGTCATCAGACTGCCCCATGCTAAATGACCTAATTAATGTCAGAGAATATTAAATAAATTAATACCGTCCTGCGAGGATCAGCCAAGCTGAGCCAGGCTTTCCAGCACTGCAAATGTCTATCAACTTCGCCTATCACTCTCTAGATTTCTCCTCATATTGAGCAAACTCAACCTGACGGTATAAAAAGAACTATAACAAACTCCTACTTCAAACTGCAATTTGCCTTTCCCTCACAGCCAGAGATGTACATCAGCAATCTTTCAACATTTTCACGCAGCTGGAGCTCAGCTTCCTTGTTAAAAAGCTTCCTTAAAGTTTCTGTGTTATACCAAGGCATGAAAAGGCAATCGTAATCCAGGCACACACACAGAAGGACTCAGTGCACATGTATCAGACCTACAACCCCACATCTGCTACAGAAACCAAGAAACAGTCTTTTTTTCCTTGTGAAATACACAGAATTAGAAAGTTCGGTTAAATTGCGCTGCATCTAAACTGAGCTATGACACCCACTCCCAACACCACCACCCTCCTCGGTCTTTACAACTGAACCCGGCGGAGCGAGCAGGGCCGCAGGAATCCAGGCAGGGCCCTGGGCTTGTGGCACTGCAGCAAGCTCCGGGGAGGCGGCGCTGGGCGGGGAGGCCGGGCCCGCTCCGGGCCAGGCGGAGCCGAACCGACTCCAGCGGCGGGACAAAGTTGCCGGCTAGCCCGGGCTGCCGGCACCGGGATGCGGCGGGGAGAGCTGCCGAAGGAGGGCTCTGCATCTCCTCCAAGAGCTGCTCGCCGGACGCCTCTAACGAAGACCCGGCAGCTTAGGGAGCAGCGGCAAGCAGCCGAGCCGGGACGAGCATCCTCCGCCGGCCAGACCGGAGCAAATCTCCCACACACTCCCGGGAGCCCCCCGCCCCTCCCCTGCCGCTCGCTCGCACCCTGCGGCAGGCCTCGCCCCGCGGCACCCGGCCTCCGCGGGACGCCGGGGGATGTTCACCCTCCTCCGGTATCCAGGGACGGGGGAGGCCTCCAGTGCCCGCAGGCCAACGGCGGCTGCCGTACCTGAGTCGGTGAGGCGGGGCCGGGCTCTGTCCCGCAGGTAGTAGATGAAATCCCGGCAGTTCTCGTTCTCCACCGCCCCGACGGAGCATAGCTCGGCCAGGAGCTGCAGCGCTTTCTCGCAAATCTCGTCCTCCCTGTCGCCGGGCATCGCCCCGCAGCATCCTCGGGAGCGGAGCCGAGCCCTGCGGTCAGGCGCTGCGCCGCTGCCCGCCGTCCGCCTGCAGCCGCCCGCGCCGCCGGGCCGCCGCCCGCATCCTTAGCCAGCGGCGCCCGCCCCGCCGGGCTGAGCCGAGCCGGGCCGCCCGCCACTTGTCCCCGTGCCCGCCGCCGGCGTCGTCCCGCTGCCTCCTGCGCGCCGCTGCCGGGGGGTGGAGAGAGGGGGGGACGGTAGGGTCCCACCAGTTGAACGCGAGGGTGAGAAGGGCCGCGGCCGCGCTGGCGCAGCTCTTCCCCGCGGCGGGAGCGGGTGGGGACGGGCCGAGCCTCCGCCCGGCCCGGCTGCGCCGCGCCCCTCCGCCCCTAAGGGCAGGGCTGCCCCGGGCCACGGCCCCCAGCTCCAGAAGCGCTCTGCCTGGGAGCCCTCTCGCCGGCGGGGTCCGGTCGCGGCTCCCCAGGAACCGCGACGCGGACGTGTCTGGAAGGAGGTGCGGAGGAAAACTTGAGAAGCGGCGCAGGGTCTGATGGAGGATGGTCCTGAGCGCAGGTCCTGTAGGCATATACTCAGCATCCTCCCCTCCATCGCCGGCCAGCCCCAGACCTCCGCCTTGCTGGTGGGCGTTTAATGTTAACAGTCTGGTAAATACCGTATGTTCTTTGCGTCCCACTGCCTGTTCAGAAATTACTCAATTCACTCAGCTAATTGTCTTGAAATTACAGTCGATAAATAATGTGTGTCCTCACTGTCGGGAATCTAGCAGGGGGAAAAGCGTTAGAAATTTACCTTGGACGGGGGGGTGCTCTTAAACGAGTTCATAGTTTGGCCTGGGTGATGGGTTGGAAAGAGTTAAAGCACCGATGAGAAATCTCAGGCATTTGCCATCCGGCCATAGCCTGAGGGGAAAGGTACGAGAGCCTTCTGGAGGAGCTGAAGGCTGAGAATCTGTCTGCCATTAAGCATGTTTATCCTAACAAGCAGGAGATTTGTAAGGTGCTGCTTAGCTTTATGGGTTTGTAGGGAGGGAGGCTGGTGGGTGTCATGAAGGGAAAAGCTGAGAAATGGCTGCTCCATTTAACGTGATTCCCCCCCTCTCTCCTCTTTTGTTGTAGTTTGAGCAAATGTCAGAGGCCATGATGAGCTTGGGAAGTTCAGACTGGTATGGATGTTCAACCTACTGTTTGAAAGCTGTGAATAACGGTTCTAGAAAGCACGCAGACAGCAACATCTTCTAGTAGAAACTTTTTTTTTTATTTTCTCCTTTCTTTTAAGGAAAAGGTACATCTTTAAATAAGTTAAGGTGTATTCTGTGAATGGAGTAGATGTTAACGAAAGTTGTATATTGGTATAGCTTGTTGTCTGTTAGTGATTTGGCAGCACTGCTTGTATCTTAAAACCATTACTTTTTTCCTTACTTTTAATAGAATTATGTCTGTAAAACTTGATTGTATAAGCCAGGTCTAATTCCACCAGTTAACAGGTAACTCTTTCACATTGGCTTGTTATTAGGGAAGAAAATAGGTAATAAAATGGCATGTAGCTGTTACAATTGTTGCTGTCATATTTCTGAAGCTAAGAGATTCTTATAACATTAAGTATATGTTTTCACATCTAGACGTGGGGAAACTCCCTACTAGTCTCAATAAGTGCTGCACAAATATTTATTTGGTGCTGGAAATACCAGTGTGATTGGCTTACTTCTCTGAGCATGCTTACTTCTCTGTGCATGAGCAGGTACAGTTCTGCAAAGGTGCTGTCAATCACAGCTCTTTCTCTGAAACTAAGGAGCGGGCTTTAGCAGTACTGCTGCTCTTCCTGCTTCAGTGAAGAAAGGGTAAAATTTAGAGAACTTGGTAGAACCAGAGATACCGGAATACATTTTTGGGAAAATCAGTTTCAAGAGGGCTGGTGAATTACTTGTGCATATGTAAGTTTTCTAGGAATAGGAATTTTTTAATCTGTAGCACTAAATCCAAGTCCTGGACAGTGCTGGCAATGCCTAATAAAGAGAAGGAAAGACAGAGGAGCTGTCAAAGACCACAGACAGAGACATTAGTGAGTTACAGTCCAAGTCTTCTCGCCATCATGTGTGACCAGATTTGGAATTACTGTGCAATTTGTGCATCGCGACTTATTCATGCAGCTTATTTGGCTATATTTTGGTAGTTTGGCCCTGATCTAGATGGCTGTGCTGTTCTATATCTTGTACTCTGTCCAGAATAGACAATAGATCAGCTGCAATGTGATATTAATGCATTTACTAGACTGTGTTTTTTATCCTGTGGGACCACAAGCCCATCACTAGCTTGGAAATCTGGCTTACTGCAGAGTGAGCTCTGTACAGGCTGGTGATGAAGCAGTAATTTCTGTATCTTTCTCCTTTAACTAAAATATCTAATTTTTTAGATAGCAGCAATTTGAAGGTGCTGAGATGTTTGTAATGCAGATGGTGAGGGTTGGAAATTTTTTAATCTGGTGGAGGAAAGACCATGAAATAATTTGGACATTACTGCTAGTTATCCAAAGGCATCTATCCTCAAAAGCTCTGGGCAGGTACTAAACGTACTCTCTAAGCAATTTTCCACGTCTCTCTCTGGAGATAACAGCAGTAAATGCAATCTCCTGTGTCTCAAAGCAAGTGCAACTTTTCCTCCCTGTTGTGAGAGCTGGATCTTATCTGCCATTTTATTGTCATCAATTGCATGTTTCTGTTCTTGCAGGCAGACCTAGTTGTGGTGAGTTTTCTCCTGTGTCAGCTGCAGATTTTGCCCATTCAGGGGCTTGTGTTATGTTTGAGACCCCTAGTGAATGTAGTACTAATTAATTAACTTTTGTCCTAGAAGGGCATTGCAGTGGATCACTCCTGTAAACTTTATCTTGCAAGTTAAAACGTGTACTGGCCATAAGTCTATTTTTCGCTGTTTAGCTCAGAGCAGCCCTCACACAGTACAGTGTACTCAGAAGTTAGAAAAAAAAAAAATCCCCAAGGCTGCTACACATGAAGTCAGAATAAGTTTAACTGTTTGACCTGCAACAGTTCTGTCACCATCAAGTGACATGTTCTTTCTTTTCTTGAAATAAAGCTTTCTCCCAGTATTCTGGCAGTCACACAGGGGTTGCTTGGCAGTGAAATCATCTTCAAAGCTAAGGTGTTGATGAAACAAATGCCTTTCTGGAAGAAAGTGAGGCAACTTGCATCAGAATTTTTATTATGGCTATGCTGCAACCAGAACATATCAAAAATTAGTATCAACTATTTATAACTGGTTGAGTGACATTTGGCCACAAATACATGGATATAGCTCATCATGTTAACACTTTTTTTTTAACAAAAGGGAAGAAAGAGGCCAATGTATTTCAGGAGATCAGGGAAACCTGTAGAGCAATCAACTGACTAAATGCAACACAACAAACAAGGTTGGTTTTGGTTTTTTTCCAGAAATCAAAGTGAATGAACTCTGTGATTACAGAAAAGGCGGAAATCAAGGAGGACATTGCTATGGCTAAAGGATGCCCTTGTGCTGAAGTCCAGCTGGAGAAGGGAAATGCCATTTTAAGACCAAAGATTGATACACCTATCAAATCTTTGTTATTGGCTGTGCCAGACTTTCTGCCTCACTGTCCCTCATACATGGATATAATCTTTACCTTCTGTTCTTAATGGGTATATTTTTGTATACTCCCTGAAAGTAGAAAATGCTTAGGTGAACATACAAGAAATAACAACATGGGTAATGACTACTGAGTGTGAGCTGGTGCTTTTCTGGGTAGCTTTATTCTTAAGGTCCATTAGTTATTCTTCACAGAAGGTTTTAGGAATGCTTTTAAGGAGAGGGTAGTTAGAAAATAGGTATGCCCCCCTTTAGGCTTTTGACTCATTGGCTGCTAGAGGTCATAGGGACACAGGTTAGTGTTAACTAAGGGGAATGTCTTCTGAAACTTTGATAGCTGTTCTTGCATAGAGGTAATAATATGGAGACATTTAAAGATTCTGAGATCAGATTCAATACTGTGTTACAGGAACATGAGAAGGGATGGTGGTGTATTTGCATTATGATATTTATAAAATCTTAAGGCTTTTTATGTAGAGTCACATGTCTTTTATTGACATCTGTTCAGATTTTTAAAACATAATGCATAAAAACAGTGTTAAACACTGGATAGTACACAGCTTTGTTCTTTCCTCTGCAGGAGGCCTGTAAGCTGTTTCTAAGTCGGAATTGGTAAAATGGTATTACAAAGTATTCTGAATGAGGGTAGGTAGGTTGGTTGCTTTCTCACAGCAGGTCCTGGAGTAAGAACAAAATGTCTGTCCTTCACTGAGCAGAAACAAGGTATGTCAGATCTCTTAGATACCATCAAGCACCACTAGAAGCTATGCTGTATTAGAGGATTACAAATATACACCTGACAGCCAGTGTCCTAATACAACTGGGGCTCAGCTAGATTTTATGAAGTGAGTTGAAGGGGTGTGGACAATGAATGCACTACTTGAATGGAGGTTATGAGAAAAAGCAAGACAGCTACTTTATGTCTACTGTAGCTCATCAATGGGATTTTAGGGGAAGGGGTTTTCTCCCATGTTGCTGTTGGACAAAGCTTTATTGCCTAGGGAAGAGAAAGATGCAAGCTCAAAGTAGAAGACACTGCCCAGAAGACTGTCGACAGTGTAACATGAAGACAAGCTATTTCAGATGATGAATCATTTTCATGACCCCTTTATAGCAGATAGGCAGGTTGGTTTTTTTTCTTGGTCTTCATACACCTCACATTGTTAAGAGAAGACTATAGGTGCTGTAACTTATCACCTGCTATTTTCGTCTAGCTTAAGAAAGCTTCCTCAAGACTAGAGAAAGAAGGAGGAAAACACCTCTTCTAATTTAATTCTAATTTGATAATCTCTTCCTTAGCAGCTTTTGCAAACACTACTGGGGAATAAAAAAAATAAATAAATAAAAGTTTACTGAATAATTCAGTCTTGAGAGTGAATTGAGCTTGAGGAGAACCTGTTGAATTCCCAAGTCTGTGGTCTGTGGTTTTTGTTATTGACTGCTCACATGGATTTAAAGTCTTATCTCCACAGTCAGTGTTTTTTATCTCCTCTTTCAATTCTGTCCAGCTTTTCATCCCTTACTGACAGCAATCTGATCTTGTGAATAAACATATGGAGAACTGTCAAAAAAGCTTCCTGCTACCAAGAGGAGCCATAGCTGGCATGAGCTACACTGAGCTCCTCTCTAGCTGAAGTTCTGCATATATCTATGCAACTGTAAATCAGAATTTGACACTGGACCCAAATGTTGAAGAAAGTCAAATGAAAGTTGATGAAGCCAACATGTTGAGGATGAAGCCAGCTTTTTTGACTTTTAAGGCCTGGTGGTTTTGTTCCTGTGCTATTTATCACACTTTCCCTTAACGCTTGCCTGTTAGCTGATGCTGCTTTTATTGCCGAAGTTTTAATTTTACAAACACACATGAAGGCTTGGTGTGAAAGAAGAAAATTGATATCCAAGACAGAAACAATCAAATAATCACTTTAGTTTTACCTTGCAAGAAAAGGATGATCCAATAACCAAAGCATCATCTGTGACATCTGTCTTTTACTGCTAAAGTGTGTCCCCTAAGCTGCGCTATGGCTGTAGTTAGGTTGGAGGTAAAGCCCTGTCTTCCTCTCTAATAGCTAGTCATTCTTGGCTAAAGAGGAGTAGTGTTGACCTTTACATTGCTTGGTGGACTATTTTTTAGAAAAAGAGAATGTGCTGAAAAATGTTCCTACATTAACCTGGACAATCATCACTCTGTTCTTTTCTGAGGCATTGTGTCTAGTATCCTTGTCTCACGTGCTGAAGCTTAAGGAAGGTGGAAGCTTGATATCAAAAAAGAGTTTCCTGAAAATGGGGTGTCTTACTCATTCCAGATATAGCCATGAAATTTGTTATTTATGTTAACATGCTAATGGGAGCCAGATGAGATAGGAATTGGTCCTCTACTTTATGCACCTATAGTCAATAAGTAACAAAAAAGCCCCAAAAAATCCCCAAACAAACAAAAAAAAAATAAAATCTTTATATCGTTTGAGTATTTGTAAATGCGTAGAAAAATAGATCCCATTTTCTGCAAGGTGGAATGATGATGTGGTAAATGTCACCGAAAGTAGCTTTTCAGGAAAAAAGAAAAAGAGAAAGATAAGAGTCTAGCTAATATGCAGGACTGTATATAAAACCTGAACCAGGTTTAGCAAACCTTAAAGGCACTAAATAATGTAAATGTTATTACCTCCAAAGCTTTGTTTTTTCCCTAGTTCAAGAAGCAGAATCATCTGTGATGAAAATGAGTCTGAAAATTGGTATGATACTGTCTAGTAGAACCTTTATATAATTGGTGATCTCTCTCAGTTCATGTGAATAAATATATAAGACTTCCATCATAATGTGGACTTCAGGAAGGTTCTGCTAATGTATTTCTACTCAGCTGCTTACAGCCTCATGTTACTATTTCCTAACCAAAAGAAGGAATAAAAATATTTTGTGGTTTTATGCTTTACAGTTTGATGAATTTGTAAGAGACTGCTAAGAAAGTACATTTTGGTGAGAATGATGTAGTCTCTTATCTTTGGACCTTAAAAGGTTGCATAACCTTCAGCTAACCAAGAAGAACAAAAAAACCCAAACACCCAAAAGAAAACCCTTTTTTGATTCCTGGTGATTTAAGGCCTTATAAATTATAATTATCACTAGTGTTTCTATAGTCATGGCCTTCTTTGAAAGGTCGTTAGGTCTGTAAAACATTTTTAATTAAATGATAGATCAGATGGGATCTTCTTGCAAGTAGATAAATTTACAAGTGCCCTTATAGATTGATGAAAAGTTTTACTCCTTTTAGGTCTGTCTTTAGTTTTGGTTAATGTATAATCAGAAAAGCTAGAGGCCATGCAGAAGGCAGTATTGGTTAAAAATAGCAAATTAATTGCAACAAGAATAACCTTTCTGCTAGGTGTTCTTGAAGTGGGAAGTTAGAAATGCTAATGAAATAATAGTATAAATCCTCAATAGAACTGAGGATTCACTTGGTGAGAAAGTTCAACTTTTGTATTTCAAAAAATCTGAAATGTCCAGGTGGCCTCGTTTGTCACATTCTGCTCCAGCTCCATGGTTTCTAGCTAACACACACATGAGCAGATGTGGACTGATGGTAAAGAAAATAAAGGGATGGAGAGGTTGAATGTTGATCGCTTCCTCTTCAGGCCTGTTGAAGAGCAGCATTTTCTTTCTTCTGTTATTCCTGTCTCTTTATTTTAAACAGGAAGACTTCATGATCATTAATTTCAGTCTCATTGGAATGCTTCATTTTTTTTGACATGAATTTGTTGCTTTCTTTCTGTATTTTATTTGACATGCCTAAAAAGGGAAAAATCTGGAAAAATAAGGGAGAGGAAGTTATGAATTTGGGTTCTAGCCATAAATATCCATGTATCACTTGTACCTATTATTTTTATATGTTAACTAAATTTTGGAGAAAGTGTTACCACAACAGTAATGTTGTTGCAAGTATGGTGTCCCAACAGTCATGTTGGACCTTTGGGATCAAGCCCTTATGTTGGAGGTCAGAATGGCAACTTCTTTTTGGAAGTTTTGTTGTCTTGACTCTTTTTGTAATCCCTCTTGAGCATGTGTCATATGCATTGTTGTTCTGGGCTCAAGGCAGAATTTGGGCATGTAATCCTTTTTCCCACAAGCATGAATTCAAATCAGAGTTGAAGCACATGCACGTACACTTTTGATTCAATCACCAGAATACTTCTGGTTTTAATTAAATGAGACAATCCATATTCCTAAAGTTAGACACTTCCCAAGTTATCACTCTGAATCAGAACTGCCTACAATAATGCTCCTGGACTGCTTGTGTGAGTAAAGATGGTAAGATCCTTTTCTCAAATCTCTGGCTAAAGATGAAAAACTTTATCCTCAAACTACCCAGCTTTTATAACTTGGTCACAGCCTTGTTACTAAGCAAACAAATGGCAGAAATAACACTGTTCAATTTCCTCTTCTGCTTGATTCATTTGAAGAAGGGGGTTAAGGAATCCCAGCTGAACATGCCATTTTGGCTGCAGTGTGACTTGTAGTACTTCAGTGCAGTGGCTGCTGGTCTTCTGTCCTCTGCAACCACAGGACTCAGTGCCCGGTGTAAATCTGCATAAGACAGCAGGAGTTTTATGGGTAGCTTAGACATCTCCCTTCCCAACAGACTAACAACCAATTTCTTCTACTGCAGTTGAAACAGGTGAATAAATGAGTTGTGCTGCTGTATGAGATACTTCTGACAGAAACCCAGGGAAGCTGTTCCTTTGGCAAAGGCATAACTTATGACTGAGACTCTGTGTGTAAATGAGTTTCTTTGAGACTTAATGGCAACAGCATGATAAACACTTCGATCAGAAGAGTAGAGTTTGGGCTTTTATATATCTTTTTGCAATGCTAAGGCAATAGACTCTGAAGTTTGATTTATTGGTTATGTAATTGGTAATAGTTACAACATAGAACAGTTTTTCTTCCACCCTCTGATCATCTCCCCAAACAGTTAAGAGCTATTTTCCGTCTCTAAGGATGTTCTGATGAAGCTGATGCTATGTGCTAGGTCCTGGCCACCTGCTTTACTTGCTCATGTGAATGCTTTATTGAGTCATACTCCCAAAATATATTGTTGCCTAAATCTAGGGAAGATTGGCGATTGCTAGCAGTTGAACTTTCATATTGTGAAGAGTTTATGTTAAAAAATAAATTCTTACAAATTATCAGTGTCTGAAGAACATATGAGTTGTTTGCTAAGAAACAAAGGATGGTAAGCAGCTAGTTTGCTATGTGAGAAGGGTTTGCTTTTGCTATTAATTACTGCAGGAAGAAAAATCCACAGTAGACCACTACATAGGAGATTGAGATTCAGTGTTCCACACTTTTCTTCTTAAGTATCGAAGCTGTCACAGGAATGTTCCCCATACTATGTCAGCTACTCTTAGCCTTAAGTGTCATGTACATTCTTGTTTTGGCGCTGAATTTTCAGTTCTTTTCAACAGAGCAGTATCTTTTCAGCCAGAAGGATTAAAGTTGCTTTAGTAAGGCAGAGGGCACAGGATGTCTGTAACTGGACTATTAAGTTTTTCTGTGAGCCAGAACTTGTGGACAAACATCTTTTCTGCAAAGAATTGACTCCTAGTCTTGCCTTTTTGGAATGTGATCTAAATGAGATGCTCCTGTACTGAGGTTCTATTATTTTATCTGCTGTACCTTTTGATACTAACCTCCTGGAAGGGTGTCTATCTCTGGGGGAGGATTCTAAGTGGCGCTGCAGGTGGATGATGGTATCCACCTTTCAGTCTGCAGGACATGGGGAAAATGTAAAATACTGTGCAGGTCCCAGCAATCCCCTGGGCTGTACTTGGAGGGGGCTGACTCCAACAAGCTCCTTGGTCAGTTTGAATTTTGTTGAGGCATCTGCCTGTCCCCAGGGATTATGTGTGAAAATAGATTGCACCTTCCCCCCACATTAGGAAGTGGAAGGTGAAGAATGCGTTATCCACCCTAAGGATAAAATTATACTGGTTTTAAATTGTTGAGGCTTCATCTCATGCAAGTTTTGGATACTGCAGTCTCAGGTATAGACAAGCTGAAGGGTTTCTGTAAAAGAGAAACCGGAAAAAAAAAAAAAAAAAAAAAAAGTCTTAGAAAACTATGTTTTGTAAGCATGACCTGTGAGCAAATACTAAAAGAAATAGACGTTTGCATAAGCTTTTCTAAAGGAAGAGAATGATCTTTTGTCTGTGGAAAAGTTTGTTAGGTTTTCTGGCTTCTTTAAATAGAAGATGAGTATGATTACATAGAAAAGTGGGACAGAATATAATCAACTGTACAAATAGTAAAGAAAATAAAATTTTTATGCAATAGTAGGGTATCTAGCTGGATAAGGAAGAAATTCAAGTGAGCAGTGCATTTTTATCTTTAATGCAAATCATGCAAAAGCATTTTGTCTTGATGTCTTAGAAGCACTTTAAACAAAAAATATTTTGATTTAAAATATTTTTTCTGAAGTGAATAAGTATACCTTTGCAGTTGCTGTTGAATATTAAGCTTAGACAAAACATAAAAGCTTGTCTTATTTCAAAAGCAGCCCACCTCAGACCATTTAACATCCAGTGAAATTCCCACCAGATTCATTGCGAAGACTATGGTGACCATATTTACACTGAAGAGCAGCCTTTACTCATAAAATTTGGTAAAAGCTAAGTAATCTGTATGCGTGTTTGATATGATTTCATACAATAGGAACATTTCAGTATATTGCAGAATTGGTTCTGAAATTTGTTTGTGCATGGGATCTTAGTTTAAGGTTTAGTTTATCTAGTCCTCTGGACTACAGGTTTCCATTTGTAAATGCAATTCAAAGCTGATCAATGAACCAGTCATGGTTTCAAACTCCCACTGGGGTTGAAGAGCATTTAATGAGTAGCTGGAGTATATTTCACTTCCCTCAGGAACAAATTTATTTCATTCACATGATGTTTGAACTGTCCTGGTGTACTATAGGCATGGATAATTAGGGTATTACTTCAGTATTGCACTATTGCATTGAATGAAAGGATTGGGATATGAAACTTTTACAGTTCCTCCTGAATCACACAGTGGACAACCTTAATTTATCACACTTCATCTTTTGTTTTTATTTCAAAAGGACAAAGTTGTTATAGCAGACAGATATGCCTACTTTTCAGTGTATATTTTATGCCAGTATAATTGTGCGCAAACTATGAAATGCGTGATATGATTTTTTTATTGGTAGTTTTCCTCACTGAACTGTCGAAGGTGACTTAAATTTCTTCACTTAACAAAGAGGTTATTATTAATAACTTACCTTTTTCTTGACAGACATGCCAAATTATCAAGGGTACGGAATTTTAATCTTATTATTGATAGCAACTGGACATTTTTAAGGTGCTCATCAAAAGGGTTTTCAAACTTTTTCTTCTGTCCAACAACTTGATGCTCATAAAAAAAGGATAAGTGCTGATAAAATGTGAGCACCATGTATTTTCTAAGTGCACATCTATCTGTCATAGTCCTTAACATTAATCAAAGTATCTAAATCCACAAGGTAATGACCTCAGTAATTTACAGGCCAATATTTGCATTCAATTCTTGTCTCACAGCATAAGCTGTATTTGTGTGAATGTAGAAGCAGTCTTCTGACTGGATTTGCTGCTTCTCACTTTGGGAACTAACATTGCTTAATAAATGTTAA
Source organism: Psittacus erithacus (assembly GCA_009867235.2). Taxonomy (NCBI): domain Eukaryota; kingdom Metazoa; phylum Chordata; class Aves; order Psittaciformes; family Psittacidae; genus Psittacus; species Psittacus erithacus. The sequence goes on along the minus strand of WYDI02010864.1, from coordinate 19,801 downwards.
TTAACTTACTGTGGCCTTACATAATTGGAGTGCAACTTCTTAAGCTGACAGTTTCTGACCTAAAAGTTGTATTTATAGTTTTTATCTGAGCCCAAAATTTCCTTCTGTTCATTATGGTACAACCAGATTTGGATGAGAAATGTCTTTCCAGTTTTTTGAAATTTTGAGGAATTTCATAGTAACTTCTGTTCCAGTGTGGGCAGAGAACGTGCTTTTTTCAGAGTGTTTTGGAGCGTGTTTTCTTTTTTTTTTTTTTTGTTTTGCTAATAAAATTGGGACTGTCTTCATTTAGCCAAAGACTTTGGCGGTAGGACCACATCTTGGGAAGAGAGCACCCTGAATCGAATGCCTAATACCTCCTTCTCTGTGAGTTTTCTCACAGTCTGTTTTGCTATATCCGCTGAGAGGAAGGAAGGAAAATCTACCTTATACATTTTTTGTCTTCCCCTCTTGCTCAGAAAGTTGATTTTTCTTATTAACATTCCTAAACCAAAGAAACAGATTGGCACTTCCTTATGGAAATGTGTTCTGTTCAAGCATTCCTGCAATTTGTGTTGGAGTTTCTCAAAGGCTTTGGCAGAGTAAGGAGTAAGTGGGGGGCTTCTCTATTCCACCCTCAGCTACTGTATTTGAGTTGATCAGCAAGATTCTTCTTCCTCCCTTGAGACCTAGGATGACTTCCCATTTCTGTGTCTTTTTTTGTTGGTGATTTTTGTGGGTTGGGTTTTCGGTTTGTTGTTTGTTGGGTTTTTTGGTTTTGCTTTTGTTTGTTTGTTTGTTTGTTTGTTTTGGGGTTTTTGGCCTTTTTGGGGAGTTTGGGGGTTTTTTTGGTCGGGGTTTTGTTTGTTTGTTTCTTTTATTTTTTTCTCTTGTGCAGCTCATAAAATCTTTTCTTAAAGACATGAAGGGCTGATTATCTGCTTGCCCCAGGAGTCTGTACTCTTCAGTCCTCTACTCCTTGTTGCCATTAGGTCGGCAAGGCTGGTACAAGCTTGCTTACTGCAGATTGTCTTCACCCAGTGCATCCAGCTATTTTTTCCCTCAAACCATGTGGAGAAGGAGAAATGATCCATAGCCAGCTATACTCTTTGTTTTTTAACCGTGCTGTTATGTTTCTTTTCATACACAGGCTTTTCAATTTCATGAAGCCAGCTTTGCATGAAGGCTGAAATGTAATTGCATCCTCCTGAGTAAAATGGACAATTTCTGTGCCAACTGTGTTTTTAAAGAAAACGATTACAGCATTCACTCTTGCTGCCTGTTTTCTTTGCCAGTGGATCCCTCTGCTGATGTAAACGGATTAAATATGCTTAAACACCAGCCAGACCAATTCTTTATAATTTCATAAGTGCATGGAATAACACCTTCATTATTGTTGCCAGGGAAAAAAAATCAAGCATAACAGGTAGGCCTCTTCCAATACACCTTGTTTTACTTTAGTAAGTACTAGTGAGGACTCAGTTCGGTGTGCATCGTGCTTCTACATCTCCATCTTACCTTAAAGTTTAATTGCCTTGTGGAATTTGTGGCTTTTTGATATCCCCTGTAGATCTAAGGCAGCATAATAAATATTGTGCAGTTTGTAGTTTTTGTTTGTTTGTTTTAAACTGAAGGCCTGAAGTGTGCTAATATTTGTTTTTGTCATGGAAAAAAAATTAATAAGGGTTCCACACAAAGCAGTTTCAAATATATTTTTCACCCCTTTTTATAGTTTTTAGCATTCTTTGTATAGTTGATAATACCTTTACACAGCCTCAGAAAATGGGTGGCTTTTACAGAGTAGAATTTAGTTTTGTCTTTCATTGATTGCATTTTGTAATATTTCCAGACTTACCCATGCATTTCATGCTTGCCTGTGGACAATCATAAAATAGTTTACTTATGTTGCAAGCATAACAGTGTCAATATATCTCATTTCAATTGAGTAGTGTACAGAATTCTCTTTTCCCAGCCAGATGATGTCACAGTCTTACCTGAAAGAATACTTGATAGCAAGATTATGCAATGTCGTTCTTGTTCCCAAAAATGTGGTTGTCCATCTCAAGTCTCTGCACAATCCTTCAACATTGGAATTTATTCTTTGAAAGCCATCTCTGATATCCTCCAGAGTGGTCCAAACCAGCTTAATCAACAGAGGTTAGGAAAAATGGCACTCTAGCTGCTTTGAAAAAGGTTTCATTTGCAGAAATGGGAGAGGTTTCTTAACTCAAGATGACTTGAACTCAAAGAGGCTGGGCTGTCTGGGGTAAAATAGTTCTACTTTGCACACAGCTAAGATAATTGGAAGCATGGTTGAACTGGAAGATTTGTAATCTCCTTCAGGAGGCGCTGAAGGGCTAATTGCCATTAATGTCCAGTTCAACAGATGTTCTGTGTGACAGGATGAAGGGGGTGACATGCTGCTTAACCTTCAGTTATTGTCACAGCTACACCCATCCTAGCTTCTGATTGCACCTGCTGCAGGAGAGGCTCAGTGGTGCCACATCATTGACTTTTTGAGCATTTTATCTTCATCTCACACAAGGAACATAGTAATGCCAGACAAGCCCTAAGGAAGTATTACAGCCTATGTCTATAAAATAAGATTATGTTCTGAAAGATGCTGAGCATCAACTCTGAATAAAATCAGTAACAACAGAGAGTGTGCAGGGCAACACAAAGCAGTGTGGAGGAAGTACTGTAAGTCTAAAAGCATTGGAAGTATGAAAGAAACCGTTATGAAATTAAAAACAGTGAGTTGTATATAATTAAACTCCAGTAGACTGGATTATAAACCAATGTGAACACTGGTACATAGAGGCTGTGGAAGGAGAACGTGGGTATATCATCATTAGAACTGTGAATGCCAAGAGAAAAGACTTAAAACATCATAGTACTGTAATAACCTCATGTGGGGTCAGATATAAGTGTGAAACCTTAGAATGGGAATTGTCATTGTGTATCTGCTTCTATATGCAGAAATCTAATGGATTCTGAAAGACTTCATAATATGCACTTTTAAAGAAGATTCTTTAACTCCTATTTTTTTCCCCACTAATATAAATTCTCTTGCTGAGATGTAAGGTGATACAAATGCTCTGCTGGTTTGGTTTTTGGTATTTTTTTTTCTCATTAGGAAGCACCAAAAATAGTCTACAGTGCATTTTCAGAGAACAGCTGGGCCTTTACAGTATGTTTTCATACTGTTAACTTTACTAAATTGTGAGGGATGTAACCATAACCACTAACCTAATTTTAGCCAACTTATAGCTAACTTACTCTTTAGTCTCTACCTGAACAAAAGCATTCATCAGTCACAGAATCCTAAGGTTACAGGCAATTTCCATGCAGTGTGTAACCATCTGCAGATCTTAATGTCAGCCATCTTTTGGCAATGTCTAAAAGAAAAATTGGTTCAGGGCTGCTATGGTTCAGGGAGGTTTTCTTCCATCTAAGGCAAAACTTGCCCTTGCAAAACTTAAAACTCTGCCTTTCAAGAGATGCTTACAAATTATAGCGGTAGTACTTGAAATCTGAGGCCAGTATTTTTAATACCATCTACACTACTTAAGATGTATTAAGACATCTGTTAAATGGTAAAAGCAAGAGCACTTTTTTGAAGGCCATTGATGATTACATGCTTTTGGAGCACAGATACGTATTTATGTGTGTGAGATATTCATGCACAGCATCACTTGAATTTAAAGTTTCAGTATTTTATGGCAGATATTTCTGACAGGCCTTTGGACCTTTCCCAGTCTAGCTGACCTTGGAGAAGGCAGAGCTTATGCTGTTGGACAAATGCTAACTGAACTGGCCCTGCAGCTTGCTTAGCATTCAAGGAGCATTATCAGCCCTCAGTGGGCTTTTATTTCCTTAGATTTAATTCCAAAATCCAGTCTTATCGCTAGCATGAACTGGTGTCTGTCTTAGAAGGAGTGGTAGCTTAGTTCCCTCTGCTTCCTCCATGCCTCATTTTATCCCTGTGAGGTTTTAAAGAGTCACCATTAATTCTGGCATTTCAGCTATCCATTTCCAATTTTACGCCAACTCAACCTCTCCTCTGGATTGTTGCCTGCTTTAGCAGGAGTTGTAACTTCTTTACAGTTTCTTCCATGTGTCTTCATTTTAAGTCGTTTGTGATCCATGGCTAGTTTCACCTCAAGTTTTTCTTTTCCTGACTAGTCACAGCCTGAACTGTACCCATGAGTCTTATGCAGGTTTTAGGAGTGACATTACATTTCTTCCTATTTCTTCAAGCTCTTATTTTAGCTGTGTGAGCATGTCAAGATCTATCACTCAGCTGCATATGCTCTCCTTTTTCAAGCTCTGTCCTTAACCTAAATCCCATTTTTCAGCAATGCAGTGGGACTTGACATACCTGACAGCCAGTGGCACATGTTTACATCTCTGTCCCACAGTCCTCACATCACCCTGAAGGCTCTTAACCTGCACCATTCATCTCACTCCTGCTTCTCTACTTTTCTGTAAGCTAACTCTGAATGTAGGCTCGCAGGCTAGTTAGTACTTACCTTAACTGGAGTGGCAGCTCATTTAGCTGTGCTTCCTCCAACTCTCATTTTGGGAGCATCTGCAGAACTGAAGGTAGTGCTGAATCTTGAAGGGCTCGGAGGCCTAAGTGAGTGCTATGGACAGGAGAGGAAAATACAATACAGTTTGCAGGATTTGGGAGAGGGTGAAATGTGTGCTGGGTATTTAAAGATCTAAAGGGTTAAAATAGAGCAGGTATACATCTGGTATAACTTCTAACCTTATTAATACATTTTTATTATCCTTTTACCTGTGGTTTTGCTTGTATTTAGTGATCTGACACCCGTGTCAGCTTCATAGGCTCTTCTTTCTTGAGCAGTTCTTAACTACAGTCTAAGCCATGACTGTTGGGCTGCTAATTGTCTTCCCATACTAGAAACTTGACTTTCTAGGACTGGAAAATGTTTGGTGATGAGAAGCTCAGCATGACCTGGCAGTGTGCTCTCGCAGCCCAGAAGGGTAACCCTGTGCTGGGGAGCATCACAGGCAGCGTGACCAGCGGGTTGAGAGGGGGGTCGAGCTCTGCTCAGCTCTGGTGAGACCCTCTCGCACTCCTGCATCCAGCTGTGGGGCCCCCAACATAAGAGGGATGTGGACCTGTTGGAGCAAGTCCAAAGGAGGCCATGGAGATGCGGAGATAGGCTGTGAGAGGTGGGCTTGTTCCACCTGGAGAAGAGAAGACTCCAGGGAGACCTTAGAGCAGCTCCCAGTGCCTAAAGGGGCTGACAAGAAATGTGGAGACAAGTTTTTTACAAGGGCCTGTAGTGACAAGACAGGGGGTTGGAACTAGATAATTTTCCTGGGTTCAGATGTAACAGTTGCTTTTATCCTTCTTAGTAGCTGGTGCAGTGCTGCATTTTTTACTTTAGCCTGAGAACAGTGCTGATAACACACAAATGTTTTTAGTTGTTGCTAAGTAATGCTTACCCTGAACAAGGACTTTCCCAGTCATGCTCTGCCAGTGAGGAGGGGCACAAGAAGCTGGGAGAAACCAGACACAGGACACCTGACCCGAACTAGGCAAAGGGGTATTCCATACCACAGCATGTCATACCCAGTATATAAACTGGGGGGAGTTGCCCGGAAGGCCCCAGTCGCTGCTCAGGTCGGGCTGGGTATCTGTCAGCTGGTCGTGAGCAATTGCTCTGTGCATCATTTGGGTTTATTGTTTTCTTTTCCGTTTCCCCTTTTATATTCTCTTCTCTTGTTATTTCCCTTATTATTATTATTGGTGGTAGCAGTAGTAGTTTTGTGTTATACCTTAGTTACTGGATTGTTCTTATCTCAACCAGTGGGATTTACATTCTTTTAATTCTCCTCCCCATCCATCTGGGAGCGAGGGGGGAGTGAGTGAGCAAGCAGCTGCATGGTTTTGAGTTAATGGCTGGGCTTAAACCATGACAATAGTCCTGCGGTCCTTTTCAACCCAAACCCTCCTATGTTTCTGTAATAATGCTATGTAACTGTTTTGAAGATCTAGTGCTGAAGATTCTTTCTCTCTCATCCCTGTATAGATCCCTGGCCATACGACTCGCACTTCCCATTTATATCATAAATCATTAACTTGTGCTTTCACCATAAATGTATCAGATGGAAGAAAACTGTATCTCTTACTCAGGTTGGAACTGGAATTAGAGTTACATTTTGGAATATTGTTCGCTGGAAGATATCCAGCTGCAGCAATGAGTCTAGATTAAGCATACTTCAGATTCCTATACAAAGAAATTTTCATTTATCATTGCTAGCATCAAGCACTGTTGTAGGTCTTTAGCCTGTGCTTTCCTGATTCCTGTTCATAGCTTGGTCTGAGCCTTATTTCAAATAATAAGTCTAGCCAGTGATACCAACCTGATTTTCTAGGTAGCTGGCCAAGTAAATTTTGTCCAAAAAAAAAGATTAATCCAATAATAATTCTAGCTTTACAGCCCCTCCTATGCAGATCCATAACCTTAGTACCAGTTAGTCCAGCTGTTTCTGTCCTGCTTCTAACCTTGAGGAAGTTGTATATGGAGTACTGAATTTAGTTCTTTATTATGTTTTCTAAAACTCAAATCTTCTCCTTGACAATCTAGCCTAGCAATATATAACTGTTATTTTCCATGCTGTGTTTAGTTTGGTAAATAAATAGAGTTTACAACTAAGCAGTACAAATCATAACTAAAATTTTCATTGAAAAGCATGCAGATATAATGTTTTTACATTACTCAATATACACATGCACATTTTTATGGTTAGAGATTACTACCACTTTTACAGACGGTATCATATATATACTAATAGGACTAATAAAAAGGTGTTTTTGTGCATGTGTAGCCTGTCCTTGTGCAATTACATTACATTTTCAGAGCATAAGGGAAAAGACTCAACCCTCCACCCCCTCCCTTCCCTTAAGGCTAGATTTCTCCAAGCAGCGCCTCTCTTTAGGAGGAGCAAAGGGAGTACTTTGTGTGCTGTGCTCTCTTGAAAAATATGTCAACCTGCTATGATCTCTACATGGCAGCTGATCTCTTAGAAAATCTGGCCTTCATCTGAGTGAACCAGCATATATGTATGTAGTACAGCCTTTCTCAGTGGACAGGTGATGATCTTAGTGAGAAAGCTGTATACATATAATGATTTTTCATATGGCTTGAATTCAGCCTAAGTACATTTTTCACCGATGCATTCAAAACTACTTCTCAAGAAATATGCTGCTCAAGTATGCGTTTTTAACCATTTGAATGGTAGAATTTTAAAAATATTTAACCCTTTAGATGATGAAGTGTATTTATAAAATAAATTCCATCTAGCAAAAACTAAGATTACTAATTTGCAAAGAACTCACTGTGAATTAAGTGCAATATCCTAGCTGTAAATAGTAGAATTTAGCTGGGAAGGTTAATGTTCTAAGAGTAGGCTGGAAGCAGAAAACCCGGATTGGAATTAATCCATAAACACAGTTTGTTAATACAACTTCTATAATGCAAAATCAGTTTTTGAATTTTCAGACTGAATGAGATCTTAGTACAATTTAGTGATCTACTCTTAGATTAGATTCGTTCTATGAAGAGATTTCAGTAAATGCTCTGTTATCAAGGGGGCATATGCTAGGCTATCTGTATACACGTTTATTGTCACATTTAAACTCTCTTCTAAAGAGAACAATGAGAAGTAAAAGAAGACTGGCAATACCTAAGTTTTCTGGAGTGCTACAGATGTTCTGAGTGCTAAGGTCTTGTCAGCATTCTGCTGCCTTAAAAGCTCACCAGGCAGCAGACTGAAGACAATGTTCAGTGATATTAAGCTAAGAAGTTGCACCCAGCAACTGTGAATCCCTGGAAGACTTTCTGCTGCAGGGATCCTGTGCTATCCTGAGATAAATTAGTGGTAACACGGCAAATTCCATAATACAGTTTACTGCAGGTAAAGAAGGTCCTTTATTTCCCTTGGATTGAGATTTACATGCAGCTACAAATATATCTCAGCTGTTTATTGGTAATCATGAAAGGCACAGATCTTAAGAGCTTTGATTATAGTAAAAAAAAAAATAAAAAAATCACTCACTCTTAGCCAAATCATACTACAGCTTTTTGATTTGTAGCTTTATAGCATACATGGTTTTGAATCTGTTACTGTGCTTTCAGTTTGTGGACTTTTGAACACAAACAGGTGCTTTATTGCTTGTCTGTAGGAAAAAGAAGGCCTTTTGTAAGAGCAGCAGTTTTAGTGAGAATTCCATAGCTAAGATTTATACTTGTCTGACCTTTCTTTAAACTGTATGCAGCAGATCTTTTTTATTTTTTATTAGATGAAAACGATTAATAACCTTGCTTAGCCTTTCTTCATCCTATGTGATTTACCTTAATAAAATACCATTTTGCCTTGGACTTTCTGCTGACTGTGCTGTAAGACTTGTACCCCAAAATGTATTTGTCGGTATGTGTCACATCTTTTCTTATCTAGCTTGGTCTATCTGCCTATTTATGTAAGCTTCTGTATGATCAAATGCTTATCAGCAAAGGAATTCTGGCAAATGCCCTGTCACAGAGATATCAGCGCAAGAGCCATGTGTTCCTCATCTTGTTAGTGCAATGATGCTGCATACCTGGGTCAGGTTGTACCACACATCTGTGAGTGCTAAGGGTCTTGCAATCAGATGAGGCTGTGCTCCAAAGGAGAATTTAGAGTGGGCACAAGAGCACTCAACATTTTTTTTTCTGATTTGCTTCATTTTCCTTTCTATCTGCGTAATGAAAGAGCTCCTCCAGTAGTACAAAAAATGCTATAGGAAGGGGCTGTATACATTTCTCAGAAAGTCTTGAGGACAGGAAAACACGAAAGTGGTCATTTCAGCACTTTTTCTCTAAAAAAAAATTTTCAAAACTAAAAAATAAATAGAGTAGTGATTCTATTTGTCCTCTGCAGTGAAAGACTATCCTTTATGCAAACAATTGGAGAGAATTATAAACCAAATAAGAGTGTAAGGCATGCCTGACTGATCAAGGGGTAAAATAGGATACTGCAGTATGCATATGTCAACAAAAGGGTGTCAAAACATAGAATTCTGTAGTGGAAAGAAGTCTGAAGAGAGAAGCTGTCTGTCTGTAAAATTCATCATGAGTAGTAGAAAGTCTATGATCCAGGTAGCTGGTGAGTAAAAGAACCTGGGTGACAGTTCTGCTGTTAAATTTGTGTGGATCAAAGTCCTGCTCAGTGATACTGGCACTGTAAGCATTCACTAGGCCACGTCCATGTGGGTTTTTTTAATGTGTATGTTTTGTCAGGTATGGGATCAAGGGCAACAGAACAACTAGGAATCTTTTTCCATAAGGTGTCTTTGTGATTGTGTGTATGTGGATTTTGTGTGGTGTTTTGTCTGGATTTTTTAAAATCTTTTCTTTATTCTATTTTCTCTTATAACCAGTTGTGCTTAATATCTGGTCTTCCTTGAAGTCTTCCTTGAAGATTAACAAAAACCAAGTATTGAATGCGTGTGGGTTTTTACATTAGTTGTTTGCCTTCTTGGGGAAGTCCTAAACCCACATTTTTCTAGGTCTGTTTTTTTTAGGTTTCTTATTGCTGTTTGTGTCTTTTTGCTATTCCATTTTGCACTGCAACCCCCAATTTAGCACTACATGCTGATGTTTTTTTCCCCTGTGTTTATTAGCATTTCACTTCATTTAATGCATCTGTGAGTTTGACCTATAGCTCTGTTGTTCCTGTTCAGCTTCCCTCAGGTCTTATTTTCCTCAGAATCATGGATTTCTCTCTCATGATCTCATTCAAGACACCTTCAGACATTGATATTCTCACACATGTTATTAGCCAGGTCCAAAATAATTGTCTCTTCCAGCTTTTTTTCTTGTCTCCTGAAACAAAACTTTTTCTCAGTGCATTTCATGGGTGTTTTACTTAGCCTGTATCCAGGTATGTGTTTGAGGATGCAGGGACTCATCATCAATAGCGAATCTCAAAGCCACTTTCCTAGTCCTACTACGCAAGTAGTATAGAGCTCTAAAGCTAATCTCAGAAGCACCACAAAGAACTTGATAATCTGCTACACAGTTACAAAGTAGAACTGGTACCTAGGGCTTTGAGATATTTTGATGAGCTCTTGATTTCCTCTTATTACCATCAGCTGAGATAGATTAGAGACAGCCTGAAATTAGCCCTAACTGACCCCAGGTTTGCTATTTGCTCGCTGTTTGCTCACAGCAGCATACCGAAGTCCTGTGGCTCGCTATTTTCATCTCTGTATTACTGGAGTATTTGGCCTGAAATGAATGTGTGGAAGAAAGATAGCAGGAAAATGAGGGTAAGGGACACAAGAAAGTAAAAATATGTGCTGATGCCTGGAAATGGGTGGTAAAATTTAAATGGAGAAACTTGAAGCAGTTTCTCTGGAAAAATAGTTGTAAATGTGTGAGTGATACTTGATAAAGAAGTAGGGGAAGACAGGGAATCTCTTTAAATATGTGCTTTGCCAAACTGAATCTGCTTTTTGTAGATTAGGAGGGTATTGAAAATGTGATTATATGTACTGTGGGCTCTAGTAGGCTCTCTGAAATTGGCTGAGGAAGAAAGCAGAATCCTCCAGAGATTCTGGAAGACTAAAATAGAGAATTGCTGGTACAACATAAATGTTTGCTTCAAAGAGTTGCTGGTGGATTACAAAAGGACGGATTTCAGATCACAGGCAGTTTTGCCCCATGTGTATTGCCCTGATCATCTGTTACTTGTAGTATGCTATCTGTGCTTCCATGTTGAAGCCTTTCTTGCCTTATTTTTCCTTCTTTAAAATAAAAATTGGCAACTCACATTACAGTGAGTGCTCTGTTAAAAGGAAGCTTGTGAACTGACACCAGTAGTGAAGCTGTATTGATAAACTAACTATGTAAGTTATTCTACTTAAGGCTAATTTCATTTTGGAGGAGATGATTTTTTCCATAGCATTAAGGTACTTTCTTACAGGTTTTATGGCTTGACTTGCTATAACTTTGATACACTTGTTAAGAGAAGTATATAGAGGTCACTTGTCTCCTTGGAAACCAGAAGATGAAATTACTCTAGTTGTATCTGGATTTTTTTTATCTATAGCCTGTATTTTGATATAAATACTTGTTTGTTTCCCAAAAGCTACTTAGACACTGAGGCATTAAGCATTTTGTAATGATTTTTTGTCTTCTGCTAAAGCAAGGGGGTCTTACAGTGGAAAAACAGTAACAGCACTCTTAATTGACTGGCTCAGATACATTGCTTGCCTCAAGCATCTTGCATTCTAATTAGAAATCAAAGCATACATGGTGTGGTGTTCCCTTTGCCTCCTGCTGCTTCCAATTTGAGGAGTTTCTCTGCCTTTTGTCCAGCCTTGTCTTCAGTGCAAGGTTGTGTTTGTGTGCAAATATTTGAAATAAAAGCTTTATAGAATATGTTCTTTCTATAAAAGTCAGATTGCTAATGGTAAAGAGCTCATTTATAATACATATTACTGGAATAGTTGTTATTCTCATGGAGATACTGATGATGCACTGCAAGGAGAATGAGCATGGGAATGTGCTAAGAGTCTGATAACTGCAGGTCAGAAACACTCTAGCAATGTAAAAGAAGAGCTGTGTTCCCTTTAAAAGACAGATAGGGTGTGACAGGCGATTTTTACTAATTGTGTTGTGGTAACAAGCAGCAACTACAGCAGGTACAGTCTTGGGAGAGTTTTGTCTCTAAGCATCTTTATTTGCAAGAATGTTTCTTGTATGTTGCAGTGTACAACACAAGAAAAAATAGACCACCTGCAATGAACCTACTTGGGTTTGATTTGTATAAAACTATTGACCTTATGACTTGTATTCAAGCATTAGAAAGATGATAGTGTAATAGGAATGTTCTCCAGTATAGTGTGTACGTATAGTGTAATACATGTACTCTAAGATAATTAAATTATTCCTGCAATGCAGAAAAAGAAGTCATTATTTCATCCTTTGATCAATTATTGATTCTCTCCTGATGCCGCCTATAACGTGTTTCACAGGTAACAGCAAAGAGCTGAGCTTTTTAACTCCTAATGTGGTTTTCCTCTATAATAAAGGATGAGTTTGCTTCAGTGCTAGACCTTTAAAAAAACTAGAACAAATCAATTTCCAAGACTGGGCAGAACAGTGTGTTGGTATGAGTTTTGATTTTTGTGAAAATTCCAGATGAACAAAAATCTAGTCTTCCTTTAGGCTGATCAGAGGAATTGCTTACTAAGACAATCTGAAAGTCCTCTGGTTGAACAAACTGGCACAGAATGTGTTTATCTCTGTGAATTAGGATGTATTTTGGTGTTTTTCTTCAAACAAATTGCTGAACATTTCCTATAGAAATAGCTAGTTTCATTGACAGGAGTGCATTGCGCTGTTCTAGAACAGCAAGTATGTTTATGCCATCTCGTGTGCCTCAGGAGGTGACTTTATTTCACACGTTGCATTTTGTTGTGGCCTAAGGCTGTCCAACTGGCAGATTGTTTTGCTAGTACTATCAACAATTGTGTAATTAGTATAGCATGGAATCCACATTGTCTCTTGTGGAAAATGCAGTGTATCCAAGGCTACTATATTCTGTTGAATTTTTGAGCTGCTAAAAAATGTGGAAGACTTGCTCTCCTGGCAAAATGTGCATTTCCTTTCCACTCCTTGTTGTGTGCTCTGGTGGTTATTGGGCTCTTGGAGACTGTTGATGGAGTTGGAGTGTACCACTTCTGGCAGCATTCTCACTCCCTTTCCTGATTTTTTTTTTTTTTTTTTTTTTCCTGATCAGTGGACTTTATGCTATTACCATGCCAATCAACTGCAGATTGTCACCAAAGATCTTGTGTCTGTGTTCACTGAATTATGATTTTAGAAGACTGGATTTTGCATTGCTGGGTTCTGCTTTGATCAGACTGCAGTAGAGCTAAGAGTGGTTTGGCTGAAAATGGTTGGTGGATCTGAAAGTGCAGTTGAGTGTTTGGGTGAGTGATATGGCAGTGTTAGGTGGCAAGAAATTGTAATAGCATTGGAATGGTTTGCATACATTTTGTTTCTGTGACTTTCCAGGTGAGGACCTTATTTCTTATTGATTTCGTGTTCATACATCTTAATATCTGGAGCCTAGCTTTAGTGCTATGATGATACTCCTGAATGGAAGCTTGTAATCTTAAACAGAAATATGAGGTGAAGTACTTGGTGTGAGTGCAAAGCTTACTAATGGGTTTCGAGGTGTTCAAGTTAAGTTATCCAAGGAACAATGGACACCAGTCACTATTAGCATTTAATCTTATGCAGTATTTTTGTTGTGGTTAGCTATTAGTTACTTTTTCACATTAAAAAGTCACTAGTGTTTGGTTTTGTTCTGTTTTCCTGACTGATAATATAACAAGGAATAACAAATTGTGTAGCACTAAATGTAAAAAAAGATTTGCCTGTCCAAAACATTTTTTTTTTTTTTCTTTTTTTGTCACGTATTACTAGGGGGTTTTTGTTTTGGGGCTTTTTTTTTTTTTTTTTTTTTTTTTAGGGGGTCTGACGTTAAAACCAGCCTGTTTGAAGTGTTTTTTGATGTTTTATTGGGTTTTGTACTAGGAATCTTGGAAACATGGCTGCTGGGAACATAACCACAGAGGTGTAATGTAGCAGTTCTGGTAAGAGTGTCAGTGTTTAACTTAACTACTTTTGAGTAAAAAAAATAATAATAAAAAGACTGAGTTGTCTAAGGGAGTCTGGAGGTGCTGAGTGTTTTGGAGTCATGTACATGTATTTAACAGTATTAGTATGACAGCACTTTCTTGACAAAGTAAAATGCAAAGTAAAATCCTGCTTTCTGAATGATTGCAGAAGATACCTTCCTCATTGAAATATTCTTCATTGTCTGTCTTGCACTTCCCATTCTTTTAAGGTTTTTCTGACTCTGTCACAAGCTTGAAATGCTCTCTAAAACAAAAAATCTGTTTAATGGGAAAAGCAGTTAACTTCTGTTCAAGGGCTAAAACAACTTCATATTTGTAATATAAATTTCAAACTTAATATTGTAATGCAGCTAGCTAGCAGTAAAAAATGCAAAACAACTTGCCATTTTGGGGAATTGCATTCTATGAGGTTAATATGGCTGCTTGTGTACAAAGAAGATCTGAAATACATCATTATGTAAATCTCTGAAACATGTAGATCTGACTTTCAGTGAATTAATGACAAATACAGTAGTAAATTAGATGAGCAAAGCTACAGTAATGAACAGAATTATCCAGATCAAAATTGTTTCATTTCTGGATAGCTAAGCATAGTGTACATTTGCTTTTATAAGTGTCTTCAATTTCTAATTTATTTAGTGTGGTAATACAAAGCCCAGTTATGTATGGGTAAACTTGGATGAAAATTAATAGATACACTGTCATTAGATCTTAGCTTATTCCATACCTTATTGGTACCATTTGTGAACTTTTTAATTACTATCGTGCAAGCTGGTCTGTGTTTAGGCACTGTAAGTACTTTTTTAGGATAGCTGTTCAAAAACTTTGACATACAGTACAACACTTTAAAAAGAAAATGAAACTATCTTGATGCAGAAAAAATAGGACACATTTTTAAAAGCCAAAGTTGCTTTCCAAAAGACACGTGAATTCCTACTAGGAAACATATTGTCAAGTCTTTGTATGAAAACTGACAAAATTTGAGAAGCTTAATTTTATTAACCAAGTCATCAGTAAATGGAAAATGTTAGGATCAAGTGTTATAGTTGGTTCTATGGAGGTGCTTACCTTTGTGTCCTTGTCACCAGCATGGTGTTAAGGGTCTGTATAGCTGGTGAACAATGCCAGGGATTAACCTTTGGGGGTTTTTGCCAGTCTCATAAACTAGCCTTTGAATCTGATCAAGTGAGTCACCAGGCAAATAGGTCCATTTTACCTAGTGACATGACAAAACTTGGGAGTCTCTAGATGCTTATTTTATTCCCAGAAGAGTAATAAACCAGAAACCCTTAAGCTGGATATATAGTGTCATTGGCAATGGTAGTGAAACCTAGCAGAACTAACTAGTACTGTCAGGTTTTTAGACCTATTAGGAATAATCATCAAGACCAAATGGCAGCTGAGGTTGCGTGACAAAGCTTTGCTGACTGTAGGTGATCTGATGTTCCTTCATTTCCAGATAAAATCCTGATTTCCCTGTATGCAGCTAAGATTTTTACCCACTTTCCATCTGTGTCTGTGGCACTGGTATGAGTATTCAACAGCAGAAAGAAAGCAGAATTAATGATTCTAAAATGTTACATGATAGAAATGTATTGAAATGATACTTAGAATTTCAGTTAAATACAAAGTTTGTGTAATGCAGCTCCACTTTTTTTAAGGTAATTATTTGAAGTTAGCATTTTATTGCTCATTATAGGTCTTTGCTTTGTGGAGAATCTCTACAGCTAGATGCATTTTAATGAATATATTTTTCTTTGGTATACATAATTCTACTAGTAACTAACTGCAGCTTGGCTTAAAATACTTTTATTCCACCAGGAGGAAACTGGGAAAAGAAGCTGGAAAATAAAAGCAAATGCTTTTGTTCTAGTAACAATGCTTAGGTTTCATAAAATTTATAAAAATCCTGCAACTTTTAAACTATTTACTGCATAATCCTATGAATTATTTACATGAGTCAAGGTTATATGAAGCTATTTATCAGCAAGGTGGCAGTTTCACTATGAAACTTTTTATTTGGGATGCTTGAGATGTTTTATTTGATTAGCCTAGCACTTAGGTTTTGAGAGCTTTTGCAGATACTTTCTCAAAAAAGACTGCAAGTGAGTTAACTTTGCAAAATGCTGGAGGTGAATGCAGTTGAAGTTAATTAAAAAGTACAATTTGATGCAGAACCTCCTGTGTTCCCTGTGTAATAGATATAAATGTGTAGGAAAGACAGATTGGGAAGCCCTTGTTCTGTGGATATGTTTTTACTCCATGGAAAACTTGGTGACTTTACTCCATTAATAGTTTATCTAAGGGCTTCTGAGAATATAGGTATTTTTAATCTGGTTCTAATTGATAGTGTCTGCAAGAGACGCATTTGTTTTATTTTAGCTATCGCCTGTTATTTAGTTTGCATCACTTAATGCTGTGCTGACGTGTTTTGACACTTTTTTTTTTTTTTTTAAATGTGTTTGTATAAACGTTGTATTGTTAGGTCACTGGGAAAACAGAACTCTATTGAGGTACTTCCTCAAAGACAGCAACTAACTTCCTTATTCTTGCAGTTTAGTTCTTGCGGCAATAGTGCCAGGAGAAGATAATTTACCAACAGTTACATATCCTATTGACCCATCTTGGTTTTACAGAAACTGAAGCAATTTGTGAAGCATACTCAGTACAGTGCACTAAGCCTAAAGAATGCTGAAGTTTTGCAGTTTCTTATAAATATCCGATTGACCTTGCTTGTTGATTTAAAAAGAAAGGTAAGGGTGCTATGTTTGCTGCATCAGGATATCAAGGCTGTTTGCTAGAATCTGGCTTTGGGCAATATGCTGCTGGCTTTTCCATTGAGGAAGCAGCTCCCAGAGTCTTGCATCTGGTTGGACAGAGCCTTAGGTGGCATGGTTTAGTGTGAGGTGTCCCTGCCCATGGCAGGGGGGTTGGAACTTGATGGTCTTAAGGCCCTTTCCAACCTGAACTATTCTATGATTCTATAATAAAAAATGTACTAGAATGAGTTGCAATGTAAGAAGCAATGGAAGCACTGATTCCACTCGTGAATGTATTTTTCAGGGAAGAGATACAGCAGATGTGTTCAAGGGGGTGCTGGGGAAAATCCAGCCTCTTCTTTTGCCTGGCCACGTGGAAATAAATGAGGTAATAATTGCTGTTATTTTTGCCATGTAACTCCAATCTCCTGCAGTAAGTGTGCTTGTGACTTCCTATAATTTTTTGTGACTAGTCAGAAATCACTAGGTTAAAAAAAATGTTATTTGGATTTTACTTCTACCAAATCTAAGCAGTATATTTGATAGGCTGAGAAAGTTGAGGCTGTTCAGCCTGGAGAAGAGAAAGCTGCGCAGAGGCCTCATAGCAGCCTTCCAGTACCTGAAGAGGGCCTTTAGGGATGCTGGAGAGGAACTTGTCATTAGACACTGTAGCAATATGACAAGGGGGAATAGGTTTAAACTTGAACAGGTTAGATATAAGGGAGAAGCTCTTTACTCTGAGGGTGGTGAAACACTGGAATGGGTTGCCCAAAGAAGTGGTAAATGCTCCATCCCTGGCAGTGTTCAAGATCAGGTTGAACAGAGCCTTGAGCAACATGGTCTAGTGTGCAGTGTCCCTGCCCATGGCAGGGGGTTTGGAACTAGCTCCTGTCCAACTTTAACTGTTCTATGTTTCATGGAATATGATAGAAGGCATCTAGTAGTCCTCTTATATGCATATAAACCAATATCTGATAAACAAATATGAAAAGTAATCAAATATGAGGGCCTTTGCTGAACAGTCAGAGGGAAGATCTTAAAGACTTGATAATTCCCTGTAATTTTATTTTTTTTTTTTTATGAATAAAAAAGAACCTTCATTACTTTAAGGTATGCTGTATATCAAAATGAAACCTTCCTATGCGGGCAGCTGAATGCAATATGCAGTATATTGCTAATAAAAGTTGAGAGTCATAAGATTAAAGTGCTGCTCTCCATTAAAGGGAAATTAGTTTTGGGGCTTTTTGTATGGCTTTTTTTTGGGGGGGGTTTTTTGGTGTTTTTGTTTTTTGTTTTGGTTTGGTTTTTTTGGTGTTTTATTTTTTTTTTCCCCCCTCTTCTTTAAAGCAATTTCTGAGCCAAACAGAAATGGCTGCTCTCAGACATTTAGAAAGCAGGATTTAAGAAGTAGTATATGATAGCTTTTTTGGCTTCAAAGTACACAAAGTCCTTGGAAAAATTTCATCTTTCCTAATTCCCATTGGAGCTGTTGGCACCAACTGTGTGGGATACAAGTTGTAAAACTCTACTGGGTACTCAGGTGCTAGAGGTTTTGCTAACTGAATTTCTGTTTCTTTACATTGCTG
Organism: Psittacus erithacus; assembly: GCA_009867235.2. NCBI lineage: Eukaryota > Metazoa > Chordata > Aves > Psittaciformes > Psittacidae > Psittacus > Psittacus erithacus. Next base: position 1,748 of record WYDI02010864.1, on the reverse strand, counting down.
TCAGTACTGAAACATATTGAATCACATATGTTGTGATTCGAGGTGAGGGTCATTAACATTTAGTTTCTAAGTGTGTCCAGGGTTTTTTTGAGTGAAGCAGTGCTGTGCTGGACACTACCTTTATGTATTTTAGAGTGCATGTGAGAGAGAAATTGTATTGATGTTAAAACTGCAAAAGAGCAGAACTTTTGGGCCCTGGCTACAAACTTCCGTCTCTATATAAAGAAATTTATTGAGGGCTGGATGGAGTGTTTTGACTTTATTGCAATATGAAACGCTTTTTCCCTCCAAGAGGTTTGAGAAGAGGTTGTTTCTCCAGGACACAAATTTTTCTTTCCCCTTTGCCCTCTAGGGTTCCTGTTTTGAGTGCCTTTGCTGTGAGATAAGAGGTAACTTCCAAAGTGCTGCAAAATTTATCCTGTGGTTTAGGTTGTTTTCTCCCATGACTCACCACCTCCTCAGCAAACCTGTTCATGTAGTCCCAGCCCTCTGTATGGGCACTCAGAGTCACAAGTCCTGAGTGGGAACCGTCGATAAATTGTATTTCTCTAAATACTCCTGGCATGGTGAAAAGTGATCTCTGCATGCTTTTTCCTTGTTAAAGTCTAATAGTGAGACCCAGCACAAGTCAGAGTTATGATACTTAAAAAGATGATGCTATTAGTAATTGAACTGAAGACTTTAATTTGGGGAGTAAGTAGCACAAATAACCTATTTCTAATCTTGTGGTTAAGGCCGTCTGGGAGAGGAGTAGAGTTCTGTTAAGCTGTGTGAGTATAAGAGAGCTGCTCAGCAGGTATCAACCATGGCCAGAGCAGAGTTGACAAAAATTGTTCTCTGCTTGTACCTGCATGAGAGAAGTGCTGAGAGTTTCACATTTGGGTTTCTGTAGACTGGGAGAAGCTAGTTGGGGGGCAGGCTGGTTTGGAAACTGGAATTTTCTGCTGATAGATGGTTTGACTAGGCTTAATAATTCCAGTGCTGGTTATGCTAAAATTGAACTATGTAGCTGTTCATGTGGAACATAACCAAGCTTGTCAGAGTTCAAGGAGCCTTGGACAAAGCTCTTAGTCAAATGGTTCCGTTCTAGGTAGTCCCATGAGAAGTTGGACTTGATCCTTAAAGGTCCCTTCCAACTTGAGGTATTCTATAACTTCTGTTTGTAATCTTTTATATGTTTGACAATGCTGCTTTTCGCAGGGCTTTGATATGAAGTTCCTTGGCAATACTGTTACAACAGAGGTTTGGAGATTTTGAGGCTGGGTTGGTTTTCCTTTAAAAAAGCCAATTTATGTTATTTACTATTGCAGGATGCAAGAGGGCAAAACTAAGAGTTCAGAAAGGAATCCGATACACTTAAGGAGGAAAAAAAGGGAGCCGGAGTGTCTAGTAGCCTGGTCATCTGGGGTTCAAGAGGTTTCCAGACAGCGGATTTCCAGAAGAAAGTAGGATATGCAAAATGACCTGTCTTGTTTCTTTTTCCATAAAGATGCTCTTGGTCTTTGTCAGAGAATAGCTGATGGAAACAGTTATACCTCTGAGCTGAGGCATTTCTGTTCCTATGTCCATTCTCAACTGGGCTGCCAGGGTAGGGAATGTTCTCTTCAACAGGAGATTAAAGACCTGAATCTACTGGATTTGAATGTGGAAGGTTGTCCTGGGTTCAGCAGTAGCAGTCATTTTTCTCCTTCTTAGTAGCTGGTGCAGTGCTGTGTTTTTGATTTTTTTTGGTCTGGGAACAGCGGTGA
>WYDI02010863.1:2862-14350 GCA_009867235.2 Psittacus erithacus | reverse complement strand
AGTGTTCAAGGCCAGGTTGGACACAGGGTCTTGGAGCAAGCTGCTCTAGTGGAAGGTGTCCCTGCCCATGGCAGGGGGCTGGAGCTGAAGGAGCTTTAAGGCCCCTTCCAGTCCAGATTAGTCTGGGACTGGATGTTAAATGACAGCAAGTACCAGCTACTGTTCTCCTCACAGTGCCTTTAGTTTACGCAAGGGAAAAGACATATTTTCCGCAGCTGTGGGTGCTGACGTGCTGCAGGTGATCTGGAGAACTGGTAGAATCGCGGAATAGTAGCTTTTCTTCTGCTGGAGTTTGATCTCATGAATAATTTGTGGGGGACTCCTGTGTGGGAATGAGTTTTGTCATGAAGCCTGGGCTATCAGCATAGGCACACACTGTGTGATATAGGAGATTGTTTAAGAACTGAGAAGACACCTCAGTTTCCTGATGTTACCCTGTGAAGAAGGAGGTCACTGGTCCTGTTGTTACCTTATTTGCTAACAACTACTTCTCTATTCATCCATGACCTGAAAAAAAAATCCAAAAGGAATAAAACAAACAAAAAAAACCCGACAAAAAAGCCTACTTGTAATTTATTTAAACCTTTTTTTTTACCCAAAACTTGGTCTCAGGGACTCTTACGGCAAGCTGTCTGTTTCTCTTCTGTCCCTGAAGACTGCATACAGTCATTTCAGGTTTCCAAACCTTTCTAGCCAGGTGTAGTTTTCTTAGACTCATAGAATCATTGAATCAACCAGGTTGGAAAAGACCTTCAAGATCATCAAGTCCAACCATTCCACAGAAGTGTCAAGGCCACCACTAACCCATGGCACTGAGGACTCGTCTCCATGGTGTGTGAACACTTGCAGGGACAGTGACTGCAGCCCTGCCCTGGGCAGCCTGTTCCAATGCCTGAACATTGGAATTCCTACCCTCTGGGGCAGGAATTGTTCCTCAGCTCCATCTAAACCTGCCCTGGTGCAGCTTGGGGCCGTTTCCTCTTGTCCCATCCCTTGTTCCTTGGGAGTAGAGCTCAGCCCCCTCCTGGCTCCATCCTCCTGTCAGGCAGTTGTAGGGAGCAATAAGGTCCCCCCTGAGCTTTCTTTTCCCCAGACTAAACCCCCCAGGTCCCTCAGCCGTTCCCCATCACACTGTGCTCCAGGCCCTGTAACAGCTCCATTGCCCTTCTCTGGCCCCGCTCAGCACCTCGATGTCTGTCTTGTAGTGAGGGGCCCAGAACTGAACCCAGGTTTCAAGGTACAGCCTCATCAGGGGGGCAATCATTGCCCTGGCCCTGCTGACTATGCTAATTCTGATACAGACCAGGATGCTGGTGGCCTTCTTGGCTGCCTGGGCACAAGCTGCTCATGTTCAGCTCCATCAATCTGTACTCCCATGTCCTTTACCATGAGCAGTTTCCAGCCACTCTTCTCCAAGCCTGGAGTGTTGCAGGGGGTTGTTGTAACCCAAGTGAAAGTCTCGGCACTTTGCCTCATTGAACCTCATACCATTAGACACATCGATGGAACCCATTGATCCAGCCTGTCCAGATACCTCTGCAGAGCCTTCCTACCATCAGCTAATCGACACTCCCACCTGATTTGGCGTTTTCTGCAAATTTACTGGGAGTGCCCTCAATCCCCTCATCCAGATCAATGAAGATACTAAATGACACTGGCCCTAACACCAAGCCCTTGGGACAAACTAGTCACCAACTAGATGTGATGCCATTTATCACGACTCTTTGGGCTCGGCCATCCAGCCAGTTTCCAATTTAGTGAAGAATCCTCCTGTCCAGACAATGAGCAGCTGATTTCTCCAGGAGAAGACTGTGGGAGGCAGTGTCAATGCTTTACTTAAATGCAAATAGACAATGTAAACAGCCTTTCCCTCATCAACCAGGCAGGTCACCTTGATGTAGAAGGAGATCAGGTTGGTCAATGAACCTTCATGAACTCTTGCTGACTGGGCCTGTTTGCTCCATTTTCCCACACATGCTTTATGATCTCACTTAACATCATATGCTCCATGATCTTCCATGGCACTGAGCTCAGGCTGACAGGCCTGTAGCTCCCAGGGCCTTCCTTCCAGACCTTTTTGTAGAGGCATCACACTGGTCAACCTCCAATCCCCTGGGACCTGCCCACTAGACCAGAACTGCTGATAGATGATGGAGAGTGGCTTAGCAGTCTTCTCTGACAGCTCTCTCAGCACTCTTGGGTGAAACCAATCTGGCCCCATAAACTTGTATATGCCTAAGTAGAGCAGAAGGTCTCAAACCATTTCCTCCTCAATTATGGGGACTTCAATCAGCTCCTCATCTCTGCCATCAAATTCAGGGAACTTCTTCTAACAGAAAAGGTGAAAGAATGTCTCACAAAACCCACTCAAAAGCCTGCTTGCCAGCAAGACAATGTAAGCCCATGTCTTATGTTCTTTGGCATTATTTATTGACTTTTTCTTGGAGTCCATATCAGTGATTTATTGAAGAAATGATTATATAAAATGTCTAAGCTGCTTCTATTTTCTCTTTGCAGTATTTTGTTGTTGCACATTTTTATCAGAGTATGCTTAGCATATAAAGACTATGAAGGAGTATGTTTTAAGGCTAAAAATAAAGTGAAGTCTAACATTCAGTGCTTGATGGTGCCAAGCAAGTGCTACCTTTAGGCTGCAATTAGCTTAGCCCTACTCATGGTGTGTGCTTCCTATAGCATGTACTACTGTACGTTTTCCAGTGGGCTACTGATAAACAATTCCTTTCTTTCAAGGAGGAAAAATATCCACTGAAAATCTTCCGGACATTTTGTAATATTCTGCTTAGCTTTCCTTTGAAAAATTTAAATTGAAGTTCTACAGAGAAAGAATAAAAGTTGGAGACTATGAGTAGCAGTCAAAATTGTCTCTGGGAGTTCTCACTGAGGTACATGAAGAATCAAGGTAGGTATTCCCTTTTGAAAAAAGCTTTCTTCTTGTACATGGTTCTCCTAGGAAAAACAGAAGCATGTCCTCAGCCTTTGTACAGGCAGTATTTCTCCTTCTCAGTGTACTCAATTCTTCTTTAAACATAGTCTTTTTCCCTGGTGACCTACAGCTATTAGTGGCAAGAATAAAAAATTTGTCCCAGAAAAATAAACCAGGCAGGATGCTATAGAATAGCCGGAGGATTGTTTAATTTTATACAACTATATATTAAAAATCTTTAATTGGCATTCAGTTTTTGGAAAGATGCTATAAGGTTATCTGTGTTATATTCATAAATAAAAGTATTTTTATATATTGTGATAGTTACAACTATAATAATTATAGCTCTGTTGTATTTATAATTCTCAGTAACTTTCATATTTTTAGTATGCATATTATTAGTATTAATAGAATTACTCTTTGGGGGGAAAAAAAAAAAAGAAAAAAAAGACTAATTTGCACACTGAGTGACTTGTGTTAATGACTTCCATCAGTCTAAGGCTGCCAGTATGCATTTATCTCCCTTTCCACCCGTATTTATTCTTTTGTGATAATAATTTTCTTTTTATTTATGTCCATCATTGATGGATTTAATTCCTAATATACTCACGCACGGGAAGACTGCATACATTTACCCTGCACCTGAACAGAGCAATTTTTCTTGTTTGTCATGACATTTTACCTCCAATTTGAAAGACAGGGGCATGGCTCCTATCAGGGGTGAAGCTAAGAGTGCTGTGTGAATCCATACAGGCAGTAGCGCTGATGTAGAAGGAGCCCAGCAGACCTCTCGCATCAATGTGTATATGTACCCAAGCAGCTTACTCTGATTTAGATCATGCCAGCCTTAACCTACTACACATCATAGCAACTCCAGCTCATTGCTGTGAGGAACGCAAGTGTAGAAATTAAACTCATGGCCGCGCTGACAGTACACCTATACGCTGTTCCCCTCTTGTACAGTGCACGCATTTTAATGCGTCAAAGCTACTATTATCTCTTCATTCCAGCTGAGAGCCCAAGAAAAGACTCCTCAGACTCAGCAAAGGAAAAAAAAAAGGGACATTTATTGTTGGAAAATCATAATTGTATTGCCACGGGCAGTGTATGATTTGTATATAGCAGATGCACATGTATGAGTGTGTGTGTGCAGGATTGTGACCCTGAAACCATTCCATAATCCAGGATTCATTTACGATGGTTACAGATCTGAAATTGTTGCTGGTAGGCAGTGAGCTGGTGAAAAGCCAAGATGTCAGCCTTTGGAGCCTCTATTTGAAACTTGGATATAGAAATCACTAAGACGCAAGGTGAATAGGTGTGGTGCCGGACTTGATAGCCAAAAATACATTAAATTGATGCTCTCAGCAACTCCAGCCCAAATCTGTGCTATAGTAAATCAGCGTTCCCAAGGGTTTTCCTTGGCATTGTGAGAATCCTTAGCCAGTCATTTGCTTTTACTAATAATACTCCAAATACTCATCAGTTTAAGATTTGATTACTTACAGAAAGCCATTGATAACTGATCAGAAAGGCTGTTAAAGAGAAGGGCTGAGGCAGAGGGCTTTGTTTTTTGTAGGAGCTGGGCCTGGGACTCATACTCACGATAGAGAAGGTGAAACCACTGAAATCCCAACTTTTGCACAGTTAATTGTGGTAAGCAAAGTCACTACAACTGGTTTGGGTATACAGGATGGTAAAATGGTCTACAAGATATTTTTTCAAGATAACGGAAGATGCTTGATATGAAAACATGATTTTCTGTGTTATTTATTTGTAAGTTTATGCCTTTCTTTTCCAGTGAGTACTGAGAACACTTGCAGAATGAATTGTCAGTGACAGACTTGTTATCTTTATATCATCTCCTAAACACACAGAAATTTAAAGTCAGGAGAAGCACGGAATCATGTGATTCTCTGCATAGCACAGATCACAGTATTTCCCTTAAGTGATTCTATGTCAAATGAAAACTTGTTGGAAATGCAGCCTGGCTTGAATAAACCATGTCACGAGAATCCCATCCCCTCTGTGTGTAAGCTGGCATGAAAGCTATAACCTACACTTAAAAAATAAGACCTATGCTTAATGGTCCACATCAGCTTTTAACACTTCAATATTTATTCTTCACTGATCATGGTTTCCAAATCTACAAAAAAAAAATAACCTTGTCCTACTTTGGTTTTTGGCATAAAAGAAGAAAAGGACTGACAGAGCTGGCTTCCTGTTTTTTAAGACAGGTTAGCCTGGAGTTATGCAAACCCACAGAATCCCACTTGTATTGGCATTCATTCTAGTCAAAAGATTTTGCCTTTTTCTCTTAATGTATTGAATATTTTTAAAGTTTAACAAAGGATATGTGTTTCAACCTTGACATGCCTTTTGCAAATACCTAGTATAGTAAGTAGCTCACAGTCCACTGCAGTCTTCTTCAAAAGATAAAGGTCATGAAAGAAATGCTGTATGTGGTTCAGCTCAGCTTTCTGGGGGCCAGCCAAAGCTTGTGGAATGAGAAAGAGTGTTTCATTAAAAGAGAGGAACAAAACCAGCTTCGGTGAAGGAGGGCAGTAAGTTCTCACAGCTTTTTAGTCGAGGGCTTTTTTGTTCATGTAGGATTTGGTTTAGTTGTTTGGTTTTGGTTTTGTTTTTTGTTCATGCACTCATAAATGTGCATCTGTTATATGCAAATCATAAACCACTCGTGGCAATATAATTATATTTTTTGGTTTTGAGGTTTTTTTGTTTGGTTTTTGTTAGGGATTTTTTGTGGGCTTTTCTGTTTGTTGGGTTTTTTATTGTTGTTGTTTTGGTTTGGTTTTTCATTTTTTAAATAGCTGGGGCTCCTTAGAAAGAGGATTTTCAAGATGCCACTGCTGAGATAGGGACACTCATATGATTCTGCTGGAAAAAGGGAGGCTCAGCCCCAGCAAACTGCAAGACAGAGATGTACTTCACTGGTGGCTTTATTCTGAAATGGGCCTGTAGTCATCAAAACACAAGGGAACTGAGTTAAAAATGCAACAGCAGAGGGGCTGAGAAGGAATTTCTTTTGTCTGAGAGCAGGCAGGATTCTTTGCGTTACATTTCTTCCAGACTGTGCCTTTGAAAGAGTCTAAATCCATCCCCCCCTTCCCACTACCCTCCCAGCTGTATCTCAAGCAGACAGGCTGAACACATGAAAATGAATTTCATGGGAAGTTCAAACACTCGAAATTATAATTATGGTCATCATGGCCACACTAATACATTTTGCACTGTTTTTTCCTAGGGTTAATTAACTTTTGCACAAATCTGGGGGAAAGAAATTATGCTTATGAATAATAATAATCTTGTTTGTGGGAAAATTCTGAAATACAGATTGTGGTGTCATGCACACATAAAAAGGCAATGGCAAAATATCTCACAGAAAATGCTTTTAGAAAAACAAATTTACCTGTGATGCCTATTCCCAGACCAATGGCTGCATCACGTATGAGTGATGGGCAGCAGGAGGCAAAACAGAGACTGCTTTGAGTGTGGCCAAGATGTTAGGATCTGGCATGAAGGTAAAAAGATGCCAGCTTCACACACAATAATCTCACTGCTGCTAGAATTCAGTAAACGTCTACAGATAAAGAGAAAAAGGTCTTTATGCTGTTATATGCCTGTCTCTGTTTACACCTGTTGTTTAGAAAGGTAATGTGTTTGAATCATAGAATTGTAGACTGGTTTGGATTGGAAGGGACTTGAAAGTTCATCCATTTCCAATCCCCTGCCACAGGCAGGGACAGCTTCCACTAGAGCAGCTTGCTTGAAGCCCCATCCAACTCTGTAAGGGATGGGGCAGCCACAGCTTCTCTGGGCGCTCTGTTGCCAGGGCCTCAGCACCCTCACAGGGAAGAACTTCTGCCTAAAAGCTCACCTCAACCTCCTCTCTGGAAGGTTAAAGCCATTTCCCCTCGTCCTATCCCTACATGCTGTGTAAACAGACCCCCTCCAGAATTCCTGTAGGTTCCCCTCCTTCCTGACATTTTAGGTGAGGCTTTTTTTTGTGGTGGCAGGCTTTAAGGTCCCTTCCAACCCTAACTATGCTGTGATGATTAAAATCAATAGCATTCCCAGGGTGTCTCCCATTGAGGCCACTATTCAGTAAGGCAAAGCACGGCTTTATTGTGGGAGACAGTGGCAAAGTCAATGGGAGGACAGCTTATCTCCACACCAGGGCTTCAGTGCATCTTGTTTACATTTGCCTCCTGCAGAGGTTAAGTAATGACTGTTTCTGCTTTTCTTAGCCCTTTCACCTCAGCAATGTTTCTTAGCACTCAAGGCCTCTTGATGACACAAAGATTACAAGGGATATCCATTGGCTGTGCTAAAACTGATCATCAGCTTCTGGGGTGCTTTAATGTTTGAAAGAAGATTTTGCGAGGTTTGATTGAATTTGGAAAATGGAGTTCTACTCTATGGCTGTAGACTTGCAAGTTAACTTGAAGCACGATCCAGACTCAACAGTTTCCCAGATCAGAGCAAAGGAGAGGCAGCTTGAAAGTTTCTTTAACAGTATCATTAACCTCCTCTGATATGAGAAATGAAAAGCCCAAGCCAGGTTAAGGGAGATTTTTGATATAGAAGTATTTAGAGCCCCAGGGAAAAAGAAGTGCACAGAAGACTAAACTGCAACAGATGTGAAATGAAAGAGTAAGTGTTTGGTCCATCTACACATAGAATCATAGAATCACAGAACAGTTAGGGTTGGAAAGGACCTTAAGATCATCCAGTTCCAACACACCTGCCATGGGCAGGGACATCTCACACTAAACCCTGGCACTCAAGGCTCTGTCCCACCTGGCCTTGAGCAAGAACAGGGATGGAGCATTCACAACTTCCTTGGGCAACCCATTCCAGTGCCTCACCACCCTCACAGTAAAGAACTTCTTCCTTAGATCCAATCTAAACTTCCCCTGTTTAAGTTTGAACCTATCACCCCTTGTCCTATCACTACAGTCCAAAATGAAGAGTCTCTCCCCAACATCGTTATAAGTCCCCTTCAGATAGTGGAAGGCTGCAATGAGGTCTCCACGCAGCCTTCTCTCCTCCACGCTGAACAGCCCCAACTTTCTCAGCCCATCTTCATACAGGAGGTGCTCCAGTTCCCTGATCATCCTCGTGACTTCCTACGGACTTGTTTCAACAGCTCCATATCCTTTTTATGTTGAGGACACCAGAACTGCACACAGTGCTCCAAGTGAGGTCTCACGAGAGCAGAGCAGAGGGGCAAGATCACCTCCTTTGACCTGCTGGTCACGTTCCTTCTGATGCAGCCCAGGATACGGTTGGTTTCTGGGCTGCGAGCGCACACTGAAGCCAGCTCATGGTCATTTTCTCATTGACCAACACCCTCAAGTCGTTCTCCTTGCGCTGCTCTGAATCTCTTCTTTGCTCAACCTGTAGCTGTGCCTGGGATTGCTGCAGCCTTTAGCAGATGTCATAGAGTTTGGTATCCAGAGCCTGTTTACTGAAAGTTGCCTATAACTGGAGCAATTTATATGTAAAATATGTTTATTATTTCAGAACAACTGTATGTGAGAAGTAAAGATCTCTGGTGAAGCCACCTTTAATTGCAGCCTATCTGGCCAGCTAGTTTAACATCAGCGAGCTGTTCTGACCTTCTCAGCTCTGGTGGTGAAAGGTTTAAGTCATGGGCCTTGTCAATAAATATTCAGCAGCTGGATCAGTTCAGTCAGGACATGACAAGGTCTCTGTAGGTTTGTGCAGTGCCCTAACAAATGATAATGACCTTGGAGAGATGGAGGAATTATTGATCTGCCTTCAGATCCCCACGCTAGCAGGCGGGATGTATACCAACAGTGCCTAACTACTGGGTATACTTCAGTGCAAATACAACATTATTACAGAAGGACTACAGAAATTAATATGAGATGTCTGCTCTACATGTGGGTGCCTCAAAAGATTATAGTATTCACAAAAAGAGCATGTTGTTTTTCAGCTGTCTGTTCACAAAGAGGCAGCAAGATTGGACTGCATATTAATTTTCAGGTGCCAGAGAAGATTTAGACTTAGATCCAATAATTTAAAGCCATAAGGTTGCTGGGGTAATAGGAAAAATTGACACTGAAAAATATGAGAGCAAATCATCAGTAAGGTCAGATGTGGATGTCATCAGCTGAATATGAAGAAGTCCAGTACACAGTTCCCACTGGAGGTCATCAATTTGTTTGCTGTGAACTGTCAATTTTATCGAGAGCTTGTTCCATTACTTGGTAAGATCTGGAAAGTTAAGGGAAGAATCCATTAAGGCACAATGGATTTGGTTAGAAAAGGGTGAGGAGCGGAAGTTGCAAAATATGACTTAAAAGGAAAGAACGAATTTGGGACTATGAGTTGGTAGTCTTTAAAGTGGGAGCTACTGAAAGAAAAAGAAAGCCAAAAGTGACATCACTTGTGAGTTTTTACTGGTTTGAAAGTACTGTGGTACAGTGCGGCTTGGGAGCAATGACAACAAGTCAGCTGCTGTAAAACAGTCTCTGCTGATGCACAAGGCAGAAGAGATCAGATTTGCAAGAAATTTAGTTGAGGTTTATAATATGCAGCACTGCCAAATGGAAATGTTGAAATTCAGGAAACACTCCTGGCAAAAGCCAGCATTGCTTTATGGGAGCAGCTAGGATCCTTAGGAGGAGGATGATCTCATTCCCTTCCTTGGGCAAAGGCACCAGTGTGGAAGGGATGAGAGTGGGGAAAGGTGGGATGTGCTGTCTGCAGCTACTGCCCTAGCTCCACAGCAGTGCTAGAGGTTGGAAAGACACTGGATGTAGAAATGGTTGGGATTAGGCTGATGTTTGCTGCCAGGATAGTTTTAGCCACAAACCACTGAGTAAAAAGAAAACCTGCTGTGACTTTCTGGTCTTAGCCCCAGTGTGATCTTTCTTATACCAGTATGTTTGATTTTCAAATCTGAAGGTTAGGCTGGAAGGAGATTTCCCTCTTCTTGTCAGTACTGACAAGGAGCCACTTGGTTTTGTTTTGTTCTTTGCTCATTCATCATCCTGAAGAATTTAATTTGGGAATTAAAATGCCACATTGCCGGAAGCTTCACTGATTCCCTGGGGTTAAACCGTGCTGGTCCTTGGCTCAGCATTATCCAGTGAGGAAGTGTGTCCCTGAGGCTGTCCCTGTGTTGGTCTTCCCTCCACCTCCCACCTGGCAGAAAGCCTTTGATTTAAAGGACATGAAGAGAATTAATGGAGGTATGGGATAACCATAAATTTGCTGCTGCTCTTTTCCTGTTAGTAAAATATCTTGCAACTGGCAAGTAACGTGGTAAAATGATTTCTTTCACCTTATGCATGAAATGCCTGAAATTATCTCAAATATAACAAAACCAGAGATGGCGTTGTCACGATAACACTTTTTTTCTCCTCTATGGATGAAAAGAGACATTTACAGACATTTCTTAACAGTTTCATTTGTTCTGTTATCACCTTTTGATACCATGTCTATAGAGCTACAAGGAGATATTAAAGTGAAAGAAAATCAAAATCATAATGAACCTACTCCTGTTCAGTGGCGTAAGTATTGCAATTTGATGACAACAATCTAGCCTTAAACCACTATGATTGATACATGTACTCTAAGGCTGAGAAAAATCATGTTGGTTTGTGTTGGTCATATTTTAATGAAGAAAGTACAATACTCCCAGTCTTCCAACAAATCTGAGGAGAACCAATGTGTGTCATAATTTAGTTGAGCAGATGAGCATATTAAAATGTCAGTGATGTTGGTGTTGGAATTATATGAGCTTCCCCACAGAGTTTTTTCTCTCTAGTGGGAAGACACAGGGAGGCCAAAGGAATGTCTCTTTCAAGAATACATGACAGATGTTTTCTTAATCAAATATATCAAGTATTACCATTTAAAATTTGTTTAGAAAGTGATTAGGCCCAGTTGTGTGATATTGTCTCATACTGGTTTGGTTTTGTTTTGTTAATGTTGTAATTAATCTTAGAAAAAATCTAATTCATCCCTGGGCTGTTTTCATGCCATGATCACTTTGCTGAAATCTAATGCAGCAACCCCTCTGTCTAATCAGATACATTATCTTGATTTAGAGTAACAGCAGGTTTATGCAGTTTTGTTAGAGTAATAAAATTACATCTTCATGAGTTTGAGATAATTAATCTAATTATTGTTTTGAAGAATAAGTACCTAATAAGGAAGATACAGTCCTTTGTTACTTTTTTTGTCTTATTTTGGGGTATATGAAATAACACACTTCGCAGCATGTGCCACTGCTTTCTTTAAGCACTTGGGCAATGCAGTGACAGGACAAGGGGTAATGGGTTCAAACTTAAACAGGAGAAGTTTAGATTGGATCTAAGGCAGAAGTTCTTTACTGTGAGGGTGGTGAGGCACTGGAATGGGTTACCCAGGGAAGCTGTGAATGCTCTATCCCCGGAGGTGTTCAAGGCCGGGTTGGACAGAGCCTTGGGTGCCATGGTTTAGTGTGAGGTGTCCCTGCCCATGGCAGGTGTGTTGGAACTGGATGAT
>WYDI02010862.1:0-19918 GCA_009867235.2 Psittacus erithacus | reverse complement strand
AACTGTTAATGTAATAGAGCAATAGTAGGTCTACTTATATCACTGTATTAATTGCTTACCAGTATTTTGTATAGGATAGCTTTATTCCTAGCATAAGGCAATTTGGCTACAGTGACCAGTTGCTATTTGGTACTTGTTTACTATGAGCCTGTACTATCCTATGCTGTTGTATTGTCAGATTTCTGGGGCAAAGATGTTTTGTTTTGACACTTTTCTTCTATTACTCATTGCTGTGCATGCTATGATTGTTCTGGCTATATAAATAGTTGACTCCGTGTGTGCATGTGTGTGTGAGAGACAAAGAAAGAAGAACAGAGATGGAGAAAGAGGGAGGAGGATGAGAGATTAGGGTGGGGGAGATGGAGAGAAGCGTTACCCCCCAGTGATAGCTAAAGACCAACAGGGTTCCCAAAATAGTGTCCTAATAGTTCTGCTGCTTGGCTTGGCAGTATGGAAATTGGCCATGTTCTTTCCCATAATCTGCTGGTGGTTAATTTTTGTTTAGAAAGGAGGCTGCAGGTTTGGAGCTACCTAAGAGCTCAGTGGTTTATAATACAGTGTGCTGATCAGGCATGAGAAGAAATTTAAATATAAAACATGCTTAAACAACCTAGCCTTTGCCTGCCAAAATTAGCATTTTGTTAGTTCTATGGAGAAAGACACAAACATACCTGCCGCTTTTAATGAGTCCTGAGGTATTTGCCCCAGACTTGTGAATCTGATCATGTGCTGGCTTAATGAATACTGACCATTGTAGAGCTGCTGAGTAAAGGTCTTTTTACTCATACTAGGTTGGTTCAATTTGCCACTGTGCATTTTGGAGACATTTTGATACTCTTTTTCTCTATCAGCAGTGTACTAAATGTAAGTAGTTCATTCGAGCTGTGTGACTGGATTGTAAAGAAGTTGCCCTGCTCTGTTAGCCACCTAAGCAATATATAAATTTTAGCACAAAACAAAGAAAACCATGATGTTTTCTTGTTCTAATTAATGGTGAGGCTTCACAAGATTTACTATCAACTATCAGAGGCAGGGTATTCTCACCTGATAGCATTCAGTTACTCAAATTTGTAATTGTGTTACTAAAGATTTGAAAAAATATAAAGAGCTTTTTTCTATCATTGCCTGTGTGACCAAGGGACGGTGGAATAGAGGGTATGACAATGTGACAAGATAGTAAGGGACAGAGGTGATACCTGTTAAGAAGACGCCGGTAGTATATGGCAACAGCAAGTTGTAAGGACAAGATCATAAGGCAATTCCTCTTTTAAATTTTTGTATTATTTATGTAGATACTACGTACATCTAGTACCTCAGACCACTAACATATAAGAATTGCTTGTATATTGACATAGTATTGTGCTAATAGTGTAAATCACAGACTTTGCAAAGAAATCAGTGTTTCATCAACTAAAAACTGTGCATTGGTATCCCAGTATTAACTTATCTAGAGGCAGCCTTAAGAAAACACTGGACAGGCAGAATAAAAATTAAAAACATTTTTATACTTGGACATAGCTGCCACTAATGGGAATCTCCTGTCAGTGTAGGGTTACTGGTTTTATACAATTTTCTGTTTTCTACTTCTGTAGTGAATGAGTGAATTCTGCCCACCAAGAGGCAGGCATTGCTTTAAGGTTTGATCCAGCTCAGTTATTGTGGTAGAGTAGTGCTAAGTCACACACAAACAATCTCTTGTGGTTGGCAGACAGGGTGGGTGAGTCGGTATATCTCACTGCTTCTCCAATTTCAGGCCACATATAAAGGACACAGTAGTAACTGTACGTAAGTGAAACAGGAAAGAGATAAGGGAAGCAAATGAAAACAGGTAGAAATGTCGATCCGTATTCACATCCCAACTTGGTTTTTTCCTGTTGGCCCCCCCTTTGATGCTAATTCTTGGAATTTTGCCGTTTGCCTCGACTGTGTCACATGGAAAGCACTGAGGATAATTTAATGTGTTTATGAATCATCACATTAAAGTATCTGCCCAGCTCCTCCATTTCTGTGAAGAAAGTGAAACATTAAAGAAATATTTTCAGTGGTGTTCATGTCCATTACAGTGTTTCTGAGTTGAGAATTGTGTATTTAGTAATAGCTTGGCAAAATTTCCAGGATTTTTTTATAGACAGATAATTTTGCTGCTCATAATAACATGATGGCTTTTATTTCTATTTTAGCAAGCAGTGGTTTGCATTAAAGGAAATGGTTTATACAACTAGAATAGATCTCAAATAAAAATTATTAAAATAGGAACAAGAAGAACATTATGTCTTTTTTTAACTGATGCCTCTGGAAGAACCACCACAATGCAAACAAAGCAGGATGCAGCATTATACATAGAATCGTAGAATGATTTGGGTTGGAAAGGACCTTATGATCACCTAGTTCCAACTCTCCCGCCATGGGCAGGAACATCTTCCACTAGACCAAGTTGCTCAAGTTTCTGTCCAACCTGGCCTTGAACACTGCCAGGGATAGAGCATTTGTAGTTTCCTTGGGTGCATCAATAATGTAAGTCCTGCTCTTCCTCCCCTTCCTCTTTTCTCCTCCCTGATGAAACAGAAGAGTTACTAACTTTGCTGTGGTAATAGAGGTCTGACAGAGAAACTCCTGGTTTTTAACCTATGAGCAGAGGAGATCCCAAATGCAAGATGAGCCATTAAAGGACATTCTGATTTCATGGAGTTGTACAGAAAGGTCTTTGCTGACTTCTTTGTATATAGCTATATGTTCTTTTAGGAAGCTTACTGCTAGATCAGCATTGAGACAGGCAAACCATCTGCTCATATTTCACTTTTTCACTTTTCATCATTCTGTAGCTTGTATGTTCATAAGATAAAGATGTTCTCTTGCCTTGGGGGTTGTGCATTGCATAAATCCCCATACATACATGGTTCAACTTGCTTAAAAGGTTCGTTTGTCCTTCTCTTGCTCTGCTGATTTTTAGTAGTTGTACTGAAGTACCGAAAATGCAGTAGAGTAGCACCATAGAAAATAAAGAATATTGCAGATTATCTATTATCAAGAAAATAGAAATAAGTAAAATATTTCATTCTGACACACTGAAAAACAGAAAAAGTGGCCGTTACCCTTTTATCTTTCTTGTTTGCACTCCATTATCTTTGAGCTCTGTGATAGTCAGTAAACTTTCCATGGAGATCTACTGTGTATGTATATGACAGTGTAAGAACTTTATATGAGATGTTCAAGCATTGCTGAAAATACGTGTATATATGGAAACTTGTTAAAATGAAATACAAGAGGTTGTTAACAAGATGGGAGGTGAGGAATAGTCCCTTCAGGGAATAGCCCGCAGTGGCATGGGTGTAGATGAGACTGCACTAAAAGCAGTACCTTTTCTTTTTCTGGGTAACTGTAGTAGAGGTATTTGTCTGGCAAGGGCAGAGCTTTGCTTCAATCCTGTTCAACAGGATAGCTAAGACTTTTCGTCTGATTTAATTTTTCTCTGTTGCATTAAGTGGCTTGAGTGCCATAAAAGCTGCAGGTTAATGTAACTGGAGCCTGAAAGTATAGATATGTCAAGCAGTGCACCCTTGTCGTGGCTTCTTACTTGACTCCCTTATTTAACTTTTCTTACAACAGATATATTACAAAAAAAAAGATATTTCAATACAGTGAACACTAAATCATATTCCCTTTTTCTAATATATACTAAGTTCTTTGTTTTACCTGGTTATCACATGATCTGGTGATGTCATTGTTTGGCAATTAAATGTTATATGGATAAAGGGTAAGAAACAAGTAAAATGGCAACAATATTTGCATTATACTTCCTCATTAACATTGGGTTGTTTGGTTTGTTTTTTTTTTATTTCATGTCATTTCTCATGCTTATGCAGTGGATTTCTTCCAGTTTTGTTATGGTCAGTATTGCAAATGCAATCTGTGGAAATCCAGTGCCATAAAATTAGAGTAACTACTAGAGTAACTACAGTGCAACATGGATACCACAGTGATGAACTGGATTCTGCAGTCAAGGTCTACTTCCTTTTAATTGCCATGTGGGATCATTTCCATGCCACGTTAAAGGCAGTTACTTATCCATAACAACATCTGTGAATCTATTCATAAGCATGCTGTAGCAGTTTTACTGATCCATAATGCCCCTTTATAGCAAACCTTTGCCTGTGATAATGGCCAACGTTGTTATGGACTAAGCTAGATATATAATACTATACTTTAACAATACACAATGCAGTGTTAGGGCTTATCTTTGCAAATGAGGTAATCCTTTACCTGACAAGGCAACCAGGAATGGATTCTGCTGTTTTCAGAACAGATTCAGATGAACTGCTTCTTTTGTGAGGGTACTGAAGGATAGTATTAAGCAGATTCTGGCCTGATATTGTATAGTTTACGATCTTTCAGTAAGATTTATTAGTTGCCCATCTGTTTGTACATGTAATATTTGTTTATCCAGGTATTTTAAAGCCATCTGTAAATATCTGTACATTCAATATCCTAGTGCTAGCCTGAATATTGCTGTCAGTAGTCTTACCCTCTGTTGTTATTTGCGATTAGTTAGATAGACTGACCACACTATTCACCCAGAATTTAAGGAGAGGTTGTCTTACTGTTAGCTTATTCTTCATTTGATAAATGTTTACTGTCATGGCTCAATAAAGTATGAGCTGCAGTCTGTTAATTTTGGCAGTTTGTATTTGTTGAGGATGCTTGGCTTACCCTCCCAAGTTTCCACCTAATTTCACTTAATTTATTTACTTTCATTAATTTCTTGCATGATTCTGTGATCAACCATGTGGCCATTATTAACACTGCTTGGACACACAGTTAATTGCAAAATTTTTCTTAAGTTGAAGAGTGAAAAAGTCTGTTTTATACTTCTTCTTTCAGTTAATTTCACAGATGCATAGGTTGCATTAAATCGATAGGTTCAGTGGAAAAAATGATGCTGCCATTGACATATCACCATTATTTTTTGAAGCTTAAACCTGGTTATTTTTTTAACATATTAGCAGAGCTAAGGACTCCGTATTTGATGCAGATAAATTTACAGCTGAGTTTTAATTTTTAAAAAGTACATTAAAACTGAAAAAAACCCCAAAGTTACATGTTAATAGGGGTATACAATCTTGATTAAATTCTTTATTAATAATATTTCCTATTGAAATGTGGAATTTGGGGCCTAATTGTTTTCCTTTCTCACTCGCAAATGTAAATATACATATTTATATAATGCTCTGGAGGATTAGGTATGTTAATTTGAAGAGCTATGCAGCATACTTGGGTGAAAGGTTTTCACATATGTAGATACTTACTACTTCGTTCTATTACCCCTGCTATATGAAGAACAATCTCTTTATGCTTCCCGCAGGCCTCTTAGGATGTATTTTCGGTTAAAAAAAAAATTAATCTGAGCCTTCTTCACTGTTTCTCTACTACACATTCTTTGGACCTGGCATAAATTCCTGTCGCTTTGTTCAGAATCCTTGTCATTAACATCTTTTTGTGAAACAGGGAAATGTCTCTGGCAGAAGAATTATCACTTCTTTTCTATATATTCAGTTTCTGTGTTTATGCAACCTAGTACCTTGTCCTTTTTGCTATAGGTGTTGTTGTGGTTTAAGCCCAGCCATGCAGTCTCTCTCTCTCTCCTCCCCTTCCTCCCTCAGCTCCCAGAGGGATGGGGAAGAGAACTGAAAGAGTGTAACTCCCACAGGTTGAGATAAGAGCAGTCCAGTAACTAAGGTATAACACAAATCACTGCTGCTACCACCAAAAACAACAACAAGGGAAATAACGAGGGGAGAGAATACAACCGCTCACCACACGAACACGAACAGCCCCACCCCCACGGTGATCTAGCCCTTCCGGGTAACTGCCCCCAATTTATATAGTGGACATGAAGTGCTGTGGTATAGAATAACTCTTTGGTCAGTTTGGGTCAGGTATCCTGTCTCTGCTTCCTCCTGGCTTCCCCTCCTCCCTGGCAGAGCATGATGCTCAGAAAGTCCTTGGTCAGAGTAAACATTTGAGCAGTAACTAAAACCATCGGTGTTATCAGCGCTGTTCCCAGGCTGAAAGTCAAAAACACAGCGCTGCACCTGCTACTAAGAAGAAGAAAAATGTCTGCTACTGCTGAACCCAGGACAGGTATGCACAGAGGAGTGTGCTTTCAGTGGTCTTTAAACAGTAACCAGTAGTATTATCTCTTTATTGTTCTCTTAATTGATTGTTTTCTTTGACCTGTTGCTAATAGTCTAGGCTAGAAAATCTGAACTGAACATTGATTACCAAAGTTTAAACTTTGTGATTAATAATCATAGTTGTTTTTGTAAAATGTCGTGGCACACAACCTGCAGAAGGTGGTAGTTTGATCAGCATGTTACCCATAGTGGCCTTCCTGAATTTCTTGACCCAGCCACCATTAAACTTCCACCATTTAACACGCAGCTTAAAAATGCATCAACTTGCTAAATTTCTGCAACGAAAACAGGGCATCATGTACAGTAAAAGGAACTGAAAGTCTAAAAACACGACAAAAACATCCTCTGCAGCTACATTCAGAAAGGAAAGATACCTTATTTCAAATTCATTACTCTTCAAAGTTCTGGACAAAACCCAAAGTATAGCAGCCACATGATGAGAGGAGTTCCATTTGAATAGACTATTAAAAATCAATGAAATGTGATTTTACTGGAAGTGAAACTCTGCCTTTCTGGCACACTATCAGTGATCATAAAGTAGACATGGAAAAAAGTGCATAGGAAGGACTGTTTAGTCCTGAGCATCAAAAATCTACATGTAAAAGCAAAACAAGAAAGGCAGTTTCTTCATGCCTTCAGAGTTCAGCAAGATACTTTTCCTTAGAAGATTCCTGAGATGTTGTACTGCATAACTGAAAGATGAGAGGAAAGACCAGAACAAGAATCCTGGCTATTGATTTGTCTAGTAAGGTGAATTGAGGCTGTCAAAAATTAGCACATTTTGATGATAAAGATTGATCTCCATCTCACTGATCTGTATCAGTCTCTTGATTTATGTGGAATTTTTGGCTTTTACTGGTGGTGATGCTGGTCTTATTCTTGCAGGATTTATTAACAAGAAGAACGTGGGCTCTGTACTTCATTTTAAAGATACTGTAGTCCAAATTTTGGCTTTCCAGTAATTGAGTTAAAGTAGGAAAAAAGTAGGTATTATATAAGTCATAGGAAATACTTGTCTGTGACAAATCTGTATAGCAGTGTTTGAGAGCAAGAAAACCCTTTTGCACTGGGGTATACCATGTATCACAGTCAGAACAAACATAATGAAATTAAACTGCAATGAAGATTTTAAAGTATATTGAAAAATAAACTGTAAGAATAAGGAAATACTTGAATGGATCTGCTGGGTGAAGTAGCTTAGACAGCCAAGTAAGGCGTAAGTACAGCTAATTTGACTTAAAATGGTGGAATTGGATGACTCTGAGGTCTCTTTGGACTGTACTTTTCTCTAAATCAGCCCAATTTAAAAGATTTTCTCCCCTTCAAGAGGAAACCCTTACCTGGAGAAATGCTAGAACAACCCAGGAAACAATATTTTTAATTTGAGAAGTTGATCTGCTGAACTTACGTCTTAAAAGATGAGGTTGAGAATTAGGTGTTAAATGTAATAAAATTGTGATTCTGCTTGTGTGTACATAAATACCACAAACACAGTAATGTAAAGGTAGAAACGTTTTGATCCTAGCCAGTGGATTTTGGATTGTCTCAGTTATTCTATTCCTTGACATTCATATGTGAATAAATCCACTTTAGGAAACCTCTGCAAGTATTATTGGTAAATTCAGAAAACTTGTGGACATGAAGATTGAAGGTACAAAATATAAATACAAAGTAATCTTTCTTTGAAACAATACCGTTAGTAACAGTAAAAGAGCAGATCACTCCCTTAATTTGTTCAGCACTAATCTTCTGCAGTACACTAGAGAATATGTGAAGATGTTAAGACAGTGAGAGTTTTCAGTAGAATTCTTCATTCTAGTATTTTCTAAAATTCAGTGCAGATTCAATTTTCTTAGTTGTCCACTGCATGCAGCATACAGTAGTCCAAGTCAAGACCAAAGAGCATCTGCCCTTCTGTCAGACATTCTGGTGTTTTCATGACTTAATGAGTTTAGTGTAAGCAGTAAAACCAGTTGGTTTTCTAAGTTTCCTGGTGGTTTCAGAACTACATACAAATGTAATACTTCAAGTATATAAATACAAAGAGAAGCCTCATGCTCTGGTGAGGCAAGCTGGAAGTATTTTCTGTATTCTTTTTTTAAGTGGGAGAAGAGAGACGCTGCATACATGAATATGCAGAAGTCAGATTTTCTGATGTTTGGTTGTTTTTTTGTCATTAGAAATCTATTTGGCATTCCAGTTGCTTATATTCTGTATAGATTTTTTTCTCTACAAAAGCAAAAGCAGTTGTGCAGTCTCTTAGCATTTAATAGAGGATGGTATCTTGTCTATTCAGTAGAGATGCCAGAGATCAGAGATTGCCACTGGGTCATGGAGATGCTTATCATTCCAGGAATGTAGAGGTGCTATTTCTAGTGACAGTGCAGCCATTTGCGCCATTTTCACTTGAGAAAGAACTCACAATAATAAATTTCTTCTGACATACCTCCTCATATGCGTGCACACCCTGCTCCCTGCAGAACTGGGAAGCCAGTGCACAGTGAGTGTACATTAAGCTGTCGAGAGCCACCTGTACGTGTCATATCTGGCTTTCTACCCAAAGTGGAGGCATCATCTATTTACTTGTTCCTCAAGCTTCCAAGATTTCAGGATCTTATTATGAAAGCCAACCACACATGAGAATGTCATCATAGCTGGAGCTATCTCTGCACCTTGCCTAATAAATATTCTCTCTTGGAGCCCCTAGGAAGTCTGCAGCTGCACCAAGTTGATCTGCAGGCCATTTCAAATTCTACATGGTTTGCATGAACTAGAACAACTAAGTAAAGCTGAATCTGAGCTCACCCCAGAAACCAAGGTTTAACTGGTTGAACATAAGCTGACTCAGCGTAGGCTGCTCTTCCTGGTAGACACTGAAATTTCCTTCACCCAAACATCCCAGTGTGCCCTCCAGGATCCTGGTTATCCTTCAGTTTTCAATTTTTTTCAAGTTTTTCCATTACCTCCTTATTATTCCTATTTAACAGGGTTGGATATAGTGTGCCAGAATTGCTGACACTACAGAATCGTAGGATCTACTGGGAAGGAAAGTGGAACAAACCAAAATATACATTCGCCCTTTAAGTACCGAATATCTGCTATTCCCTTCTTTTCAAGTACACTGTAGAAATGCAAAAGAACCAAGAAATTCAAAAATTATGAAGACAAGTTTTGCACTGGGAAGTGCAAAAAATATGATTAGGAATTGGGAACGCCTTATATATGAAGCAATTACGTAGGCAGTTATTCACAAGCCTGGAAAAAAGTAAGCAAATGGGATATGATCTAGACATACTGTAAAACTGAATGTTGTGAAGGTAGGGAGAGGATTGATAGTCTCTGTTTCCCATAACACGGTAACAAAAAAGCATCAGATGGTATTGTTGAACAGGGAGTTTAGAATGAATGAAAAGTACTTTCTCCTAGGATATTTTCTTGAAGCTGTGGAAGTCATTGGCATAGGATCTTAAAAAAGCCAAAAACCAGATGTTGCCAAAGGGTGATTCCAGAGTTTAGTTAAAAGGCTGACCAATCAGATGTTTTAAATTAAAGGACACGATTATAACCTTGAATGCAAGCTTTTCCTAAACTGTGGTTTTCTGGAATTCTGGAGGGTTCAAAGGGCATTATTGTTGCATACTTTCACTGGTTTTATTCCCCATACATAAACTACCGTCCAGTGTCAGACGTGATATGAAGCTCAATTAGACTGTCAGTGTACTGAGATTTGGGTGGGTGTAGTGTCTTTGTGACTTACTACGAATAAGATGTTAAATTTTCTGCAGTTTTTTAATACATAGATAAATCTGTGTATATTGTTACTTTACAGTTGACACTAACAGTACTTCCAATGAAGGCTAGCAATTTGGAACTTATGAGTGATGCCTGTAAGTGCCTATAACACCACTGATGGTTCAAATGGGACATCAGAAGCTCAGGTGTGTCCAATGAAAATTCTGATATATTGGGTTTACTATTTTTTTTAACAGAATAAGGCTAATATTCCTCTTTGAAGTGTCTGAACAAAATATTACAAAGATTTCAACCATTACTGGTCTGTGTGGATTTAAATTTTGTTTTTCTGAGACTTCAGGAGGAAGATTTTCTTTCATTTATCTCTTCAGCTAAGATTTCCAAAGCATCACATCCTCTTTCCATCTCTAACTTCTGTATATGTTATCAGTGCTAAATGATCTGTTAAAATAAGCAATGGTTTGATAGTAATGATTTTAAAGGAAAGGTATTATTTTCCTTCTGCTGAAAAACATTCACTGTGTGTGTGCAGCTGGGGTTTTTTTGTTTGTCTGTTTTGTTTTGTTTTTTCACACAGAATTCAGTATTGTGTTACGTGCTTGCTTTCTGCCAGTGTAAAAAAAAACCTGGAAGAGGTATCAGACAAATAGTGAAATTGTTGCTGAAAAAAACATCGAAGAGGTATCTATGCCATGAAATTTTGCATCTCTTGGTATAAGACACCACATTTTAATTTTAATCTCTTGAAAAAGGGAAAATTTATCCTTCTTCAAAAGTGCTTGTTCACATGTATCATCCAAAACCACTCTGGCAAATAGAGTTGAAGTAATTTTAGGACACAAGAGTACCAGATTGTCTAACAAGCTATGGCTGTCTTAAAATTTTCTCATGATGGACCTTAATATGTTGGCAGGAATTGTGTTGCTCCACAAAAAGAAAATGTCTACAACTGAATCAGCATTAGGAAGAAAACACTGTTTACATTTTAGCCCTGCCCATGCATATGGGCCTATAGCACCAGATGCAGGTATTTGCACAAAGGCCAGAGGAATTCATTAAGTCTGTGTGCTGGGTTTCAGTACTGAATGCAAGTCCAGGAAAACAAAGTAACCTTCAAATGAATGATATTTTCCAAAGAATGTGTTTCACATCATGTCAGGCATGGGGCATGGTTGTTTGCTCAGAGAATAATGGATTCTTGGATTCTGTTAAGTTCACAGTAATTTCTTACTTACATTCATATCTTATGCACCAAAGTTAATAATTGGTTGGTTTGGTTTGGGTTTTTTGTTTGTTTGTTTGTTTGTTTAGTTGTTTGTTTTTTTAATTTGAGGACAGTAGGTTTGCTCACTGGCCTAAACTAGGAGCTTCCTTTGTACTGACAAAAATAGCCAAGGTAACAGAAGATTGTGATGGTGCTCAGTCTCGAAGGTACTGCACATTTGTTTGTCCCTCTAAACAGTTCTCTTAACAGTGGTGTGTATAATCCTGTCATTTTCATCCTGGTGTCCTGGTCACACTGCCATTGGGCAGGCAAAAGAAATTTACTTAGGCGTTTTTAGAAGGAAAATCCAAAGGAGGAAGAGTGCCACATAGCCATGGTACTTCGTACTTAACGTATGTTAGTGGTAAAATGGGACGGTTGCACTGAAGCTTTCTTCAATAGGCAGGAACTGGAGTCATTAATCTTCACACAGAGAGGCCCTCTGTGCTGGCATCAGTCACATCAGATCAGACCTCCTTGTCCTGGCTGCTGTCTAAGAGAAGGGCCCCCATGGCACCCAGCACAACCTGCCATTCATAGCAGGTGCAGCGTTACTAAGATGCCAGCAGCACCTTGGGAACATGCTGTCAAATAAGAGAGAAATTTTGGGGGAAAGAGGGAAAGATTCAACATCTTGATTCACATACAGTTTTAAAGACTGGTGGATTCTGACTGCAAAAACTGGTGAAGGTGACAGGGAAATAAGCATATTAAAGAAACATGTTAGGTTTTTGTTTGCTTTTCCAGTTACCCTTTGAGCTTTAGATGTGGATACCCATTTTTGCTAAAACCTTAGCACAAGCTCGAAATGTGTCTGCATTAACGTATAGGGAGTCCCTTCAGACAGGAATCTCACAATCAAGACGTGCACTTTGGTTCATATCAAGGTGAAATACCAGAACACACAAGATGGATTCATTTCAGCTGAAATGAGGATAAACTATCAGTTTTGGTACACGTTTAGCATACTCTAGGCACTAATTCATCTTTAGATTCTGCAGGCGGTCTACAGCTAGATGAGGGTCTTCAGACCCAGACCCAGCTGTGTTGCCCCACAAATTTGTTCCCCGTGTACTGCATCTTTTGCTAATATAGATACAGGCTTTCTGTTAAAAAAAAAAAAAAAAAAAAGGTATTGCCAGCAAGTCCAGTGCAGACAGTCAAAAATGCTGTTTCAAAGTAATTTTGTTTTTATCCTTACCAGTTTTTTGGTTTTTTTAGACTCACAGATTTTAGTCTTCATGTCCATTATATTTCCTGAGTTTGGAAGGGATGGAAATAATGAATACCCTTTGCCTGCCTTCCTTCTTGCCACAAGTTCCATGGTTGTTTAAAGTTTTCAGTTAATAGCGAAGAGCATCTCTGCAACACCAAGAACACTGGAAGGCAGAGCCCTTGCAGTAAGGTTTCATTTATAATTGTACAGCCACTGCTAAACTGCTCCAGTGCTGCGCAATTGGGTGTGACAAGTGCTGGGTGGCTGGCAGTCTTCCCAGAAAACACATCCCACTTCAGCCAGCAGCTCTTGGCTGTGTGGTAGGAATTGCTCAGAGAAGCTACCTACCTTCTGGTATGAAGAATT
This sequence comes from Psittacus erithacus, assembly GCA_009867235.2. Lineage (NCBI taxonomy): Eukaryota > Metazoa > Chordata > Aves > Psittaciformes > Psittacidae > Psittacus > Psittacus erithacus. Next base: position 7,128 of record WYDI02010862.1, on the reverse strand, counting down.
GGGTTAGGTTACATTAGATTAATTTTGGTGACCGTAATGGTCCGTATAATCAGTTTTCTAGTTTGTATGCTGTCAGAATTTTGTAAGAGCAGCCAGACATAACAGAAGTGTAGGGTTTTCACCTGGATTTAACACCTTCCTCAGCCATGAATCTCATCAAACTGCATCTGTCCCTTTGAGTGGTTTCCAGTTTTTAGGTTGACCGATCCCTTAAATGCAATTCTGCTGTGTCTTATCAAACAGTTTTCTCATTTCAGTATGTGGGAGCTTGTATAAAACTATCAGTTACTGTAAAAAATTATTAGTTTTCCTGGTCTGTGATAAAAGCTGATACAAAATGCTTTAAAATGTCCTAACCCCAAGAACAACAGTTTCTCTGCCTTTTCTGATCTGACCTTACCAGTCAGTACAGTTTCCTCCTTATAGTAATTTTTAATCTTGTTTTTTGTATCTATAAAATGTATATATATGAAGCTCCACTTGTATCATATCTTTTATTGCCATATATGTGTTTATGTGTGTATATATGTACATTCACAGATAATACCTGTTTTTCATGTATGTGTGTGTATATGTATATATTTGTATACATATTCAAGCATAGTTTACACAGCTTTATACATATTTACACATATTTGTATAATCTAGAATAACAATTACAAACAGTAGGAGTGCAGTGGTATCAGTGACACATTTCCTTTAGGCCACTGATTCACATATATTGTCATGCAATGATAATTACGCTAAACACCATATTTTGTATCTCTATTTTTGACAATGTCTGCACAAGCACTTCCTTGAAGCTGGGTGTCATTCTTGTGCCAATTAGCACTTTTTAAAACACAGAGGGAAACGTGACTTTTTTAAAGGAGTGTCATTCTGGAATTTTTTTTTTATCAAAAACATTGTTTTCTGTATTTTCAGCATGTACTCTCTGTGTACTGTACCACTATGATACTTGCTGCGGATACGTTGTATTTTCAATTAATGGATTATGTGAGTGATGGTTAGCCTTCTGGGCATATTTGCGGATCTTCTTCACCACTTGTTTCATAATATAGATAAATGTTTTAGCATAGAATTCCTAAGAGCTTCACACACATTGGTGAAAGCTCATTATTTGCAACAGCGTAGCAGATGAGGGAGGTCAAAAACTAAACACAGGAATTTATGTGTCCTGGTTACATGAAAAAACTGAATTGTGTTATATGTTACTGTTACATGAAACTACTAGAGCTTCCAGCAGAAGCTTTGTGAACATGTGTGTGTGTATTCTGAAACCATAAGTTATCCTTAACTTCATAACCACTGTGATTTGGCTCTGTCATCTTCACTTGGGTCCATTGTGAATAAAGGACAAAGTGCAGTAATAGGTGAAAATACTTATAAACCAGACCATTAAAGTTATATCCTTTACCTTCCTACTATGAAAAGGTAAAGTGCCATGTGAGTATAATCAAGAATTAGACTCAGTTTGCCCTTTTTCTTTGTGTTATTTGGAGATTGCACGTAATTTTGAGATGTTTATCAGTCTTAAACACACCCCTGTGAGTTAGACAAATACAGCGTTAGTATCTCATTTCAAACTGTAATCCAGTGTTTAGTCTGTCAGCGCAAAACAGCGTTAACTATGCTGAGTCTGTTAGAGAGCAGCGGGGTTTATTACTTGGTGGGATAAGAAATGCAGGTAGAGCTGCTTTGTTACTTCTTAGTATACAACTTCAATACATGTATCTGCAGAAGCTTAGTCACTCAATAGGTTCATATATTTCCATAGCATGTCAAAGAATCTACAGATTTATTACATTCAGTGTATTTTACTTCACTAGTGCTAGCTGGAAGAAGAAGAAATATATTAGCATTGAATTAGAAAATGTTGGAGAGAACAAAATAACGTGGCTGTGTTATTACTATGCTATTACTGACTTGTGACTGACAAGTGTCCTTAATTCCTTCTGAAGATATTTCTGAAATACTATCCTTGAGGTTTGTGTTTGAATTAGGGCTTCACTTTAGGGCTTTTCTTGTCATGGGCTTCTTCTGCTTCTTCATATCATTTTCACTTGAAAAGCTTCAGGTGCTCAGAATTCCTGAGCCTACATTTAATCTTACTGCTTTTCCCCTACTTGTTTAGCAGTGAGCAGTTTCTGGCAAAAAACCTGTTATTGGCTGTAACTAGCTTTAGTATAATAACTCAGCTTTTAAAACTCATCAGTTTCCATTGTAAGCTTCCATAGTCTTCAGGTATGCATACCTTTGAAGTTTCTTTGGTTTATCTGTGTTTTGGTTCTGTGTATGAAAGATAGGCCCACCCTTTTAATTGTATATTCATTCCTTGTGTTTATGTGACACAGAATTACAGCTTGCCTTCTTTGATTGTCACCATGCCTCAGTTTGCTGATGCCAAGTGGCAGGGTTTACTCATTCAACTTCATGAGCATCTTTTCTATATTGGAACAAAATTGTTTTAATGTTTCCAAGTGCTTATATTAATTTTTCCTACTGGGTTCTTTTCCCTTTTCTCATGTCATTCTTTAGAGGAGCAGGATTGCAGACTGGATTCCTGTAAAACTCCTACTGTGCTCCAATAAAAGCACATGCTTTTATCTTGCTTATAAGTTCACAGCCGGGTATTGTGTTTGCATAGCAAGGTTTTGGTAGTGGCAGGGGCAACAGGGATGGCTTCTGTGAGAAGCTGTCAGATGCTTCCCCCATGTCTGATAAAGCCAGTGCCAGCCAGTGCCAAGACAGACCTGCCACTGGCCAGGACAAAGCCCATCAGCAGCAGTGGGACCATCTCTAGGATAACACAGTTAAGAAGGGGGAGAAGTTATTGTGCTGGAGCAATTGCAGCCAGAGAGTCTGAGAGAGCAACAGCCCTGCAGGCACCAGAGTCAGTGCAGAAGGAGAGGAGGAGGTGCTCCAGGCACCAGAGCAGGGATTCCCCTGCAGCCCATGGTGCGGACCATGGTAAGGCAGCTGTGCCTCTGCAGCCCATGGAGGTCCACAGTGGAGCAGATTCCACCTGTAGCCCATGGAAGACCCCACACCAGAGCAGGGGAATGCCCACATTGGAGCAGGCTGCTGGCAGGAGCCGTGGCCCCATGGAGAGAGGAGCCTGCGCTGGAGCAGGTTTGCTGTAGGACTTGTTACCCTGCAGGGACCCATACTAAAGCAGCCTGTTCCTGAAGAATATACCTATGGAAGGGACCCGCACTGGGGCAGTGTGTTCCTGAAGGATGCGCCCCATGGAAGGGACCCACACTGGAGCAGTCTGTTCCTGAAGGACGCACCCCATGGAAGAGACCCATCCTGGAGCAGTCTGTTCCTGAAGGATGCACCTGTGGAAGGGGCCCACACTGAAGCAGGCTGTTCCTGCAGGATGTACGCTGTGGAAGACACCCACATGGAGCAGTCTGTTCCTGAAGGATGCACCCGTGGAAGGGACCCACACTGGAGCAGTTTGTGAAGAACTGCAGCCCGTGGGAAAGACTTCATTGGAGAGTTCATGGAGGGTTGTGTCCTGTGGGAGGGACCCCACACTGAAGCAGGGGAGGAGTGTGAGGAGTCCTCCCTGAGGAGGAGGAAGGATCAGAAACGTGTGATGAACTGATCACAACCCATATTCCCCATCTCCCTGTGCTGCTAGGTGGGAGGAGGTAGAGTTTAGGAATGAAGTTGAGCTGTGGAAGAAGGGAGGTGTCAGGATAAGATTTTTTTAAGATTTGGTTTTTATTTCTTCCTGTCCTCTTCTGATTTGATTAGTGATAAATTAAACAAATTTCCACAAATCAAAAGGCTCTTTAGCCCATGACAGTAACTGGTGAGTAACTGGTGAGATCTCTCTCTGTTCTTGAGTGCCATCCTTAAGCTCAGAGTGAGACCTTGTTAATGAATGACTTTTGACTGAGACCAAAGGCATTCCCTGTTCAGCCAGGCTCATCTGCCTCCATCAAGGAACCCCTTGTGTCTGAACTGTGCCATCACACTTGAAGACCACCACCTCTTCCCTGTCTACATGTACTGAAGGGCTTTTATCTGTCCACTGCTCACCCCACTTGTGTGAGCTGTCCCTGATGAAATAGAATATTTGTGTGTAAATTCTTACTAAGAAGTGACATGAACCAAGTTTGACCTCATATGCATTATCTTAAGGGGTTTATAATTTAAACTATATTCATTGCCATAATATTCATTTATTCCGTGTATATATATATATATAGGGAAAGAAGTTCTGTGCATGTCAGATACAGCCATATATAGAAAATCTCACGAACAGAGTTAATCCTCAGTTTACAGCCAAGCTGGGACTAGAATTTTAATTTTGAAATGACATTTACAGAAACCCAGTTCCAAGTATTGCCAGCAAAAATTTCCAATTTCTTGGGCTGTCAGAATATTTTCTAGCCAAGTCCTCTGCCTTACTTAAAGAACATAAATAGAAAGCATTCTAGTGGCCTGTCTGTCTGTACAAAATTGACAGGTTCTATAAGCTTTTGTTTAAGGTGCGCCATTTCAGGAAATCTTGAACATTTCAGACTTCAGTCAGGCGGCTGTTCTCACTAGATGGTTAGATAACAGCTGTGTCAAAATGGCTATATCAAAACCTGTGCAGCCTCAGTGGATTTTGTCACTAACAGAGCACGAAATGTCTTCAGTTTGAGTGAAAGTTTAAGTTGTTTTACAGATGGTCCCAAACTTTTAATTTTCTTTCTGACTGATGTTACAGTTGCAGTAAAGGATTGGAAGGAAAGAAAGACTTCAGGCTTCCATTTTAGGTTTTACCTGTAATGTCTTCAGTTAAGTCAGGAAACTCTTTTAGTGTTCAATCACTGACAGTGCAGATTATACTCAACCTGCTGGAATCAACTTCCAGCTGAAGAAGCCTGAGCAAGTGGTAGTTTTTCAGCAAAGAATGTGCTTTTGTGAGTCCATGCACTGTAGCTCAGCCTCCACACTGTCTCACTGACTCGGAAGAGCTTTCACCTGCATTCACACATGCTGACAGGTACAGACAGGACCTGTTTACAAGCTGTTTGTGACCTGAAAAAGTTAATCATAGTGTGAAACAAGAGGGACAGTGTGTTCCTGTCCATAAGAAGACAATGAAGGCTTAACATTGGAAAAGCAAGATGAAGATGTCTGAAGTTTGTGCAAGATTCTGTATTCCTTCATTCTTGCAAGTTGAATAAGGTCTACAGAGTAGTTGAAATGTAGTTCTGTTAGCAGCTGAAAAAACAGCTAGAATTTTTCCTAGTTCTGAGTGTGTGCTGTTTGTTGCCTGTTGCTTCATGAATGCAGTAGCTCATTTAGGCAACAGATTGCTCCCATACTTTTTGTTATAAGTATTCCTCCAGGTATCCAGTACTCAAACATTTTTATGGCCCCATAGGCAATATGATATATTTCTGTTACCTGGCTGGGTTAATACAGCAGCTCGTTGGATCATGCTCCCCATGTGAATTATGAATTGAGAACTTCCCTTCTGCTGTGTTTGCTGAAAAGGGCAGTCACTGCTGTTGATAATCACTCCTGTGTGCCAACAGAAATCTGCATACAAATAGCATGAAAACAATGGATCTTGCTAAAAAGAAAAGCCAAAAACACAAAAAAAAGAGGACTGAATAAGAATAATAATTTGAATATTTTTAGTCTTTGCTCCTTTTGTCTCCCTGTGGAATGATAAATCTATTTAATCTCAGAAGAATGGTGAGGATTCATTTGTGTAATGTGTGCTAGTGCTGTAGCTGCTAATGCTAATAGTTATCATTATTCTGTTAGATGAGTTAGCCAAGTTCTTTCTGTTTACAAGCTGTTGTAAATTGTGTCACAGCCATCTTCTTCTATGCCTTCGCTTTTATCCTGTTGCCCACAGGATATAGAGATGCTCTAGACTAGTAATATAAAAAAAATACATCCAATCTAAGTGTATGGCATGATGGTGTGTTAAAATCTTAATGGAACAAGGCAGTTAGTAACATGGAGTTGCAGAAAGAGTAATCCCCTTCCCAAGTTTCTCCTACTCCTGCCTTTCTGAAACTATCTGCTCTGGGTACTTACCTTCCTCATCTTCCTATTGCCATCTTTTTTCTTCTGGCTCTGTTGCTCATCAGACTCTTCCATAGGCTGACACAATTTGCTAATCTACTAGAAAACTAACCCAGCATGACTTCTCAGCTGAGTTTATTCACAGAAGTTTTTAACAGGGCTCCACAGCTATAGGAACTTTAGCTGTGAGAGCTGCTAGAGCTAGGAGAAGGGGTGTGCAGTCTAACACACAAGGTGTGCATTGGGGAGGAGGAGAGGAAGAAAAAGGAGAAAGTGGAAACTGAACCTTCCCCATGCAAATAACTGTAAGCTGGTAACCAGAAGCTGATCAGCACTGCAGGTTGGCTGGTACTGCTTGGGGACAACCTACTGCACCAAGGCCATACCTCTTCCAGCAGAAGAGTCATTACAAAGTGACTTTACATAACAACAGGCAATTCACTATTTAAATTTATGTTGTGCTGGGACCCAATGCCTGTGTTTTGACCTAGTAATATGTCAGCCAGATTTGAATGCCATGATGTCCTTGTAACAGCTGTATGTATTCTGTACATCAAATGTCACACAAAATTTCCCATGCTACTCTGGCATTTGTTCATTTCATCCTGGGTAAGCTGAGGTTGTATATATCCTTCAGCAAAATAATCATGCAGCGAGGATTGAAACGAAGGAAGTAAGTTACGTTGTGATTTATATCTTTGTCAGCCCAGTTGCCATGTTTTAAGCCCAGCCAACAAGCCAGAACCACACAGCTGCTCACTCACTCCCCCACCTCTTTCTTCCTCTGATCCTGAAGAGATGGGGAGGAGAATCGAAAGAGTGTAACTCCCACAGGTTAAGATAAGAACAGTCCAGTAACTAAGGTATAACACAAACCACTGCTGCTACCACCAATAAGAATAATGATAAGGGAAGTAACAAGAGAAGAGAATACAACCACTTACCACCTGCCAACTGATACCCAGCCCTATCCAAGCAGCAATCTGGGCCTTCCGGGTAACTCCCTCCAGTTTATATACTGGGCATGATGTGCTGTGGTATGGAATACCTCTTTGGCTAGTTTGGGTCAGGTGTCCTGTC
>WYDI02010860.1:0-31292 GCA_009867235.2 Psittacus erithacus | reverse complement strand
TCTTTGGCTAGTTCGGGTCAGGTGTCCTGTCTCTGCTTCCTCCCGGCTTCCCCTCCTCCCTGGCAGAGCATGAGGCTGAAAAGTCCTTCTTCAGGGTAAGTTCTGCTCAGCAACAGCTAAAACATTGATGTGTTATCAGCACTGTTCTCAGACTAAAGCTGAAACACAGCACTGCACCAGCTACTAGAAAGGGGAAAAAAAGAAAATCTGTTGCAGCTGAAACCAGGACATCACTTTCATCCTTCATAAAAAGTTGTATTTGCTGCTTGCACAAAAAATATCTGCCAATCCTTCCCCCGACTAGCAATAGTGTTGTTGAAGTGAAGCAGTGCTTCTAATTAGAAGCTGTTCAATTTCTTAGAATATAACTTTTATATTTTTATGGAGCAAATCCAGTCATGTATAAAAATAATAGAAGAATAAACCATTATAATATATTGTAAAACCAGTCTTGCACTCGTGAAATTTAATGAAGTTAAGTTGCAGATTTAAGTGGAGCAAGAATTGGGTCTTATGTACCCTTCTGAGAAGGTGTGGATAATTTCTAACGTAAATAGTAACGTTCAAATATATCTAAATTTCTTCACAAAATAAAACAGATGGTATTTAATTAGTATCTTTGAGAATCAACTGACTTCAAACAGTTGATTTATTACTTAATTGTTATCACTCAGAAACACTTTTCAGGGCTAATGAGGCATTTTCATGTTCAAAGAAATTTTAAACCATATTTTCAAGCATAACCTGCTATTTTTTTTTCTTCAAGGCATACTTCAGTCAAATTAAGAAGCTGAAAGAACTGTGTGCAATTTGTTTAATGCAAAATTAAATAAATATGGTATATTACTAAGCTCAAAAGACATAGATACCGAGCCATGTTCTGGTACAAGTGTCATCTACCTCCTCAATAACAGAAGGGAACATTAAAGCTGGACTAAACAGTGAGGTGTAAAGTCATGGTTTATAGTTGGCTTTTTAACTCTAGAAGTTAAAAAATCATAAATCATGCCCTGTAATCAAGACATACATAACAATTTAGAGTCTGAAACAGAAAAAACCTGGTGGATTAATTTTGTTTGCTTGGATTTCTGAGACAATAGGGTACACTATGGTAATATTTGCCAATCACCCCATTCAAACACTGTGATCTTCGCAAAATAGAACTGGTAATCTTTTCTTGATACTCTGAAAGCTGAGATCCTCAGGCAGTGTCCTTAATCAACAACTGAAGGTTTATGAATACTATATAATACTGTTGAAAGAGTAAAGCTGTTACCTCCAGTGATGAGTCCTTTGAAATAATAATTTAAAACCCACAATAGTTCTTGCCTGGTTCTGTGCTTATACTTTTTGTACTAGGAATAAAATCTTGTGACGCTACAGTAGCTGTCTCTCCGTTGTAGTTTTTATTCTCACCTATACAAACAGCGAGTAGAGGGCCAATGAATCATAAAATTTTATTTGCTCTTTAGCCACAGAAATACAATAACCACTGTTTGGTATGCTTTGACACTTAGATTAGGATTGTCAATAGTCCTTAAAGACTTTTATCAGAGCTCACACATCTATCAGTCCAAGTTTACTTTGAAAATCCTAGCTGTAAAAATAAATTCTCTTCAAAATACTGATGGACAAACCAGCAAATAAGACAAATAGAAATTTATGTACTTCTTTTGGAGTCAAAAGAAAACAATGTATATTGGCCACAATAAAAGGTTACAGCTGCTAGAAAAAGATGATTTCAAGTTTTAGAAGAAAAAATAAGGAGAATTGAGATGTGACAAAAAAATAGAGAACAGTATTTAGCAAGGCAGATTTGGAGGAATGTTTCCTGGCAGCCTGTATTCTGATTTTTATTAGTAAAAGCAGAATTTCACATAAATTTTTAAACGGATTTTTAGTTAGTGGCATGAATCAGTGCTATTTAGTACTACTTCAAAGGCACTGAACTTCAAAGTTATAGATCCTTCAGCTCCCATTCTGGTATTTTCTTCTGTACCGTATTCTTCTCTTCACTTGTTCTATTTTTGCAAGAAAATAATTGAAAAGAAAGGTGGGGGGAAAAAAAAATCTTTAAAATGTTGTTTGGATGAATTTGCAGTTCTCTGGAGAGCCCAAAAGTAGTGTCTAAAAACAGTACTTCGCAGTTTTAAGGCAGCATTTTGTAGTTCTTTGAAGTCACTTAGACCAATCTGATTAGTAAGGTTTGTTATAAAGGGTGAAAACAGCATGCATAAATACTGGGAAATCCTTATTTTCCTCAATGAGCATGTAAACTGCTCTTGTATGCTGGAAGCTCTTGCATAACTTTTCTTTTGCAGATTGTGGTCCTTATACAGCAGATGGGATGGGATAGAGATGCAAAGATACTATCAGATGCAAACACATAAATAGAACCATGAAAGCAGAGAGTGCCATAAAATTGAGACTCCTGTTACTAAAGACAAGTGTCTTCTGGTAGTCAACACACATATCAAATCTGTGTCCTCACCTCAAAGCAGGGCTACTTAGATTACTGCTAAGCTCCTTACTTCCCCTACATTTTATAAGGTACTTGTGTATACATAGACATTTGCACTTCAGTACCAAAGGCCAAAGCAAATTCAGAATACTGTGACATAGGAAAAATGCAGGACCTAGGTGTTTCCAATGCCTTAAATCCTCCTGTCCCTACAGATGTTCATCATCAGAGTATATACTACATTGGCATGTGGGGTTATCATAGTAATACTTAAAACGTAAAGGGTGTTGCAGCAAAGCAGCTATTTGAATACACTATTTGGCAGTTATCTGAGCATCAGGATGGCTGTCAGTTTCTGAGTGAATGTTCAGATCTTGGCCTTAAAATCGCATAATAATAATAATCCCACCAATTGAATGGGATTTGGAAAAAAAGCATCAACATAAATAGGATAGAATGATAGAATGATTGTTTGCAGTGTTTTTGAACTTAGATGATCAGAATGAAGAGGAGTATTCCAGTGACTGAGAGAGATGATCATTGTGTTTTGTGCTAAGGTCCACAGGGCCATTAATTGGGATACTTCAGACTGTTTGCAGCTTAGGAAGAAACTCAAACTTGCCAGTCACTGTAACAGCCATTGCTTCCTGCCTCCACTGTGGCTACCAGCTTCACCTACCTCCACTACTACAAAGGCTTGCTGAGGAAAATGCCAAACATGTTAATAGTATTCAGATTGAGTTCAAGATTCTGTCTAATGCTGAGTCAAATTCCGAAGCTGCAGGACATCTTTTTAGAAGCTGTCTCCAAGAGAGGTAAAGGGAGAGCGGAGGTTTGAGAAGATCATGCTTGAGGCCAGGTGCCACATCTTACTGGGCAAGATGCTTGACATCTGGGTGTCAGTTGAAGGAAAGCATGATGTCCTAGAAGGTTCTGCCTATGGCAGGGAATACAACAAAGGCACTGGGATGAGCAGCATGCTCCTACTGCCAACTGCACCAGAGACACTGTCTTGGAGCTTCGCTGCTTTTAAATCATGACACCTCTGGGAAAGTTCAGTCTATTTTTCTCTTTATGAGGAAGGCTCAGCAACTTAGAGTATCAGAGTTGAAGACACAATCCATTAGATGTACACGATAAATAAATCAGGAACAACAGGACAAAACCAAAGACGAATATACTCTTTCAGACCAGGATGGTGTTTGAGAAACTCTGCTTAGAAAATCTGTAGAGACTGTAATCAAGCTGTGGCTGTATCTTCCTCTATGTTGAGAAATTGCTTTAGAGGAATGGGACTTTCTGTCTTCAGTTTCCTCAAGATAATAAGAAAGTGTTCTGATACTGTCTAGTTCCTGCAACAGATTGCTACAAACAAACAAATGCTTCTGGTATTGGAAATTGTTCAGGCATAAATAAAATAACAGTCAGTAAAGGATATTGTAGACCATATCTCTTTTTCTGACCCTCTCTAGACCCTCATTTTCTGAGACCTTGTGCTCATGGCTTGCTATTTATAAGATGGGAAATTATCTCCTAACTGGTGAGGCTCTTCATAAGTGTTGAGTTGTAATCTCCCACTGAAAAAGAGAAAAAGAAATAAGGAAATTAAAGCTTTTTGATTTTAAACTAAATGTTTTCATGTGCTTTCACAAGTGAAACATATTTGAGTAAGTGGTAATGAAAGTTTGATCCCTCCATCCAAAAAACAAAATTAATGACCTGAGGGCTTTCTTTAGAGGAAAAAGAAAAGAAGAAGAAAAACAGGATCATTTTTATTTTGAGCTGTGTATAGTTCTGAGGACAGAAACTGGCTATAGGCTGCTTCAGTGGAGTAGGGAAGACAGCAGTAAGTTCAGACAATTTGTCAGCAATCCTCCATGGCTCCTGCCAGGTTCCATAGGAGGTAACATAGGTCAGATGGCAGTTATCCATGAGGTGAAATGTACAGAATGCCTCCAGTAGCACAATTAATATTTGCTTTTCATTGCCTCTGATCTACCAGCAACTGTCCCAGCTACCCCTGGCTGTGCAGTGCCAGGTACTGACAAAGAACCCTAAAGACCAGCTCCATTTTTGAACAAAGAGCTTGTGGATCATTTCTGAGCTTGTCAAACAACACTGTTAGGCAAAAGCTGTGGAAGTTTCAGGAAAAGCCACAAGATGTGCAAAATCATCTACAGTTCATTTGCTGTTGGGAAATGACAGTCTGTTCTCTTGCTGTGGAAAATTGAGGACAAAGGAAGTAAACTGTATCTGAACATTCAACAGTAGGCTTGTTAACTGGTGTATCAAATCAATCAAATACTGCCTTAAAGCCCTTTAGCTGGCCTCTACCGTGGGTTTAGAGCTTGCAACTAAAACCAAGAAGGGAAGGCTGACAGCCTGTTCCCCTCTGGAAGCATGGTGCCATATGCCGTTAACTTCTGGAGAGAAGCATGAGGTGCGGGCTGGCAGCTGAAGGTTAGGGCTAATTTGTTGATATGTAGAACTTGCTAACCTGTGACTCATGAGAATGAGCGCCTTTCCACTTTATGTTTTCACTGTTATCTCTAGGCAGGGTGCAGTTCTGCATGTCCCTGTCTGCAGGGCCTAGAAGGGTCTTTTGGTTTTGTTCAGTCTCCCCAATTGCAAGAAAGGGTGATTAACCTTGGACTCTAATTATTAAAAAAGAAAAATAAATTAGTTGAGGTTCCATGCATCCGTAAGACTTCTGAAGTCCATAATGATTTGTTTCTGCCATGGTTACAGCAGAAACAAATCTTTTAAAAGTGTATATTCTTCTGAACTTAAATCACTTACTAAGGCAGAAACAAGTTTATGTGGACTCCCATGAATGGCCAGTGATCCAGGAGAGCTCCTGCCTCTACTTGCCTTTGAGAGGTATGTTTCACTCTGGCATTCATGAGAGAAAGGTCAAGTGGCCATCATATGAGCACAGTTCCACTGGATACAAAGTTTAGAATACAAACTGCAGTTTGATTTGATTGAAGCATAGACACAAGTGAGTCATAGTATTGATGAGGAGAGACAGTATGTCATTTGGCTATTTGTTGCATTTGTTTCTGACATTCAAAGGGTGATAGCTTACCTTCCCACGGGGACCTACTTATATGTTAAACCAATAACAGCAGGGAAAGCACCAACCTTATTATTTGTACTTATTATAAACAGCGTGGCCCAGTTTACCAAACCAGTCAGTTGGATATACAGCATCAATTTCTCAAACATAGATAGCTAGTCAAAATTTCTAAGTACTGTGTGGGATATGATAAGGTTTCTCTCTATGATTATGCAAGAAAACAGCCATAATGGCTGACATATCAATATAGGTAACAATAATTAGGAAATACTGGCTTTTTAAATTTTATGCAGCTGAGTAATTAAATTGAAAGGAACTAATGGAATTAATTAATTAATTAAGAAAAATCTGGAAGGCTTAAATTTTGAGTTATCTTACAGGATAACTGTGTGCAGCTGGTATTTGGTGACTTGTATAGTCACTGAAAACCGAAGCCTCTACAGCCACAGCTACTAGAGAAATAAGGGCAGTTTCTGACAGGTTTAACAAACTGCACACTACATCAAAGGCTCAGGAAAAGCACCTGAGGCTCTACAAAAGAAATAGTTACCTTGCTGCCTACAGAAGGAAAAAGGACTCTGAAAATGACTGTCAGCGCCTGTCTCTGTCACCATGACCAAGAGGGACAATGCTCATAACTGAAATTCAGCTGAACCACAACCAGGGGTGCAAAGATCATCCATGCCTTGCACTGCTGTGGTACCCTAAAAGGTACAAGCTACTTCTCTAACATTAGTTTCAGATGGATAATTAGGCAGCATTTCAGCTGTATAATTAAGGGGAGAGAAGAATATGCGCTTTTAAAAGCCTTCTGCTGCACAATGCTGCAAGATACAGTCATCTTGCTGCTCAGTGTGACCCTCCTCATATTTTTTTAGACAAATCAATGACTGAAAATCAAAATGCTGGCCTTCTTAGTGCTACTTACAGCCTTCTAAAAAAGAAAAGGTGATATATTAACAAACTGCCCATGGGTTGACTCTTCAGTACTACACAGCTTTTTGGTGATTGATGGCCCAGGGAACAGGTACTTTGGGCCTTTCACTGCAAGAGAATGTTGGAAAACCTTGCTACATTAAATAACAGTAAGAATTTATAGTGGATCAGTTAAATTGCACTATGTTTTGTATATCATGCAGAAATTAAACGGTTATATTCTGTTTCCAATGCAAAAGACAAATTAGTTCGATTCACCTTAATTCCCATTAAAAGTACAATCTCCCAAGAGGATTTGGTACAATTTGAACAGCCCATTCTGAAAATGAATTCTGATCACTTTCATTGAAAGTCCTCATATGAAGAAGCCCTTTCTTCTTAATGAGCAGCTGCATAAAAACATAAAGGTATATAAAACCATGACAGTATATAATATAAATTGCAATTTGTAGTTAAATCTACTTAAGTTATTACAAGGAAGAAATATTTATCTCAAAATAATATTGAATGTAAGAATATATAAGTAGTGAAAATTATAACAGTTGAGTGGCTAACTTCCAGAGTTTAAGCTATCACTGAATCGATGGCTGAATACAGAAGAACCTTGATTAACCAACGAAGTACTCCATGCAATCATGCCACTGAGAGTCTCAACGTGCTTTCTGTGACTTTGTGGAATAAAACTGCTTTTTCATTTGCTCCTTGAGGGTGATATCTGGAGAGATCATAGTTTTTAGGGCTATGGTGGGAATACCTGATCTCTATCCATGGCCTGGTGAAAAGCAGACATGGTGACCTGTTCACTGACTGGCAACCAGTTCATTTGCAATTGACCTGTTCAGGGAAGTTGTCTTGATAGAAGCAAGAATAGTTCAGGGTTTTTTTCATTTCCTCTGGGGTTTCTTTGGACACCTGCTGATGTTGCTTTGTGTGTCATTGTGTCTGCACCAGCAAGTATCTCGCCAGCTTGAGCTGCACTTGGCTTGCATGGCCCCAACAGGAAAGGCCTGCATTTGGCCATGAGGGTTGCTGCTCCATGGGCTGCTGAGCCAAACAGCCTCTGCCACTGTACTGTATCTTTGAATCACAGAATGGTTTGGGTTGGAAGGGACCTGACAGATCGTCTACATCTTATTAATTGAAGCATTTGCTTTGGCCCTTTGATCACGATCTAGGATCAACAACAAAAACCAGTTACTTAGTACCAGTTCTGCTTCTGTTTCCTTGAGAGTATCTTAATGACAGTTTCATGAGAACTACTTTATCCAAGTTAATTCAGAAGTCCCTGTAGTATTTTGCTCAGTGTTCACTTCTTGACTCACAGTCAGATTGATATTTTTGCCCTATGAACTTACTTGCTAAGACAAATTACTATTGCATAATATTTTGCTCACAGTAAAATAATGCATCACCCACTTTTATGGATAACTTTGTTTAGGTTGCACCCTCATGGTTTTGTTCTTCTTCAACTTCTCCTTTGGGTGCAATATTTCCCAACTAAACAGAGTAACCTTTTCTTAGTTTTAATAGAATTTTAAAATAAAGAGAAATGGCTTATAGCTAGAAATTCACAAGTGTTTTCCTTCTAATGCCAGGGCTGAGGCCATTATCACCGTCAATCTGCGAGATTAATAGCATCATAATGACGTTATTAGTTTTTTAAGAGATCTATTTATAAAATAAATGATGTACTGGAAAAAAAAAGGTAACTCACCTGTTACAATTACAGATACCAATGCAAAACTCTTCAATCAAAAGTAACAGCTTCAACTTCAGGCTTAAAAATCATTTTCTTATTTTGTTCAGGAAAAAACTGTATTGGGAAAAGGCATCGTACCACTTTCTGCTAAGGTACAGAAACCTCCCAGTGACATGTGCCCATTTCTTAATTTTCCAAGACACTCATGTTCTGGCATGGTCTTTAGTAGTGTGGCCGTGTCATCCAGTTTGACTTGCACTCAGTAAATGAGGTGACCTGCATGCCAGTGAAGGAGAAGTTCCACATTTTTTATCCAAAGAAAAAATTAGGCAAGGCAATAACAAAGTTTAAGGAATTTCTGCCACCAGGGTTTTCTGAAGTCAACTTGGTTTGGATTGTTGGGGGAGCTGCAGCTTATGGTGGCAGTCTGAGAATGAAGCAGGGTCAGCGTGTGGATCACCTTGCCTCAGCTAAGCAAATGCTCTTTAGCTATAACAATTAATGATGTCTGTTGTTTTCTTGCGTTGCTGAGCCATAAGCTGGAGCTCTGCAATAAAGAAGCCTGCAGATACTGAGGAAATAATTGGATTTTAATTTTTCAGAACATTTTCTGAGTCACTTTCACCCCTGTTGGAACCCATGCATTGCCAAGCCCTGTGTTGTAGTGCTGTGTGAAGAAGACAGCAACTCAAAGGTAGTTACTCTTGCCGCGGTGTAAATGGTTGGGCCGTCACAAGGCAATGCATTACTAGACTCAGCTAAGACAGCAGAGAGATTAAAGCAAATCAAGTGAGGAAAGAGGTGAGGGAAGTTCTTCCTCATGCGTGAATAGGAAACTGAACTGTCACTGCTGTAACACTGATTGGCTTCTACCCCCTTTCTGGGGCAGTGTGGCTTCTCCACTGCCTTCGTTTCCAAGGATTTTCTCCATAACTTCTCTTTACTTTTATCAGAGGATAGGAGGCTTGCTCCAGAAAGCCCTGCGCTATTGCCCTCAGTGCATGCCCCTGGGGTACAGATTTGTGGGGCAGTGGACTCTGCTCCCCATGTTGCAAAGGCTGGGGCTGTGGCTTATCCAGCTGCCGAATGCAGGGCCCCATGTACAGCCGCAATGCTGCAGAGATGCTCCTCTGCAGTCTCAGATGTGGAGCTGTTATACAGGCAGCCAACCCCAGACAGATTCTTTTTTGGCAAAATTGCACTCAGTCTGATATGTGTTTGTTCTTGCTGCTACCGAAATCCCCAGGTCCTTTATTACTTATTACATTTTCCCCCTCAGAATACTTCAGAGCATCACACACTGCAGGTTAGCAGCTATTTCTCATTGATTCTTTCCAAACTCAGAAGCAATCAGAATGTAGTGATCAAATTTACTGATCACTACACAATGCAGAATTTAGCAGTCAAAAAAAAGTTAAGACAGTCCCTATATATAGCAAGTACTCTAATACTATTGTTTCTTTTAGAACTGCTGGACGAACTGAGCTTCAAGAACTTGTTTAAAAGCAATGAATGTTTGATTCCTTTGGGTATCACACTGCACAACTGGTCCAGATGATGGTTGCAAAAGAGTTGTGTTATTTTTCTTTTTAGTATATTTTAATGCAAATAGCTTTTGTAGAAAGCCTCAGAAAGCTTATTTGTGCATGTGTGTGAACCAAAAGAGTAGCACTGCATGCTATTTTGAAAGAGACTTGAACCAGAGGTTGAAGTTAGATATGAAGAGATCAATTTGGTGGTTGGAATGGAGGTACTCTGATATAAATCTGATTGTGAAAACTAGACAGGTGATATGGAAATTCAGGAAGAGATATGGAAGGTTTTATGGATCTACTATTACTTTCAGGAACTGCTTAGTGTACATACAAGGCTTATACTCCATTTATACAAATCAAATCAGGGTTATTTGAATTTAAAGAGAGAGATTTTTATTACAAACAGAACTGACCAAATGTTCTACATGAAATGGTTCATGGTGAACATTGAAAGTCTTTCCTACAATTACTATTAATGAAGTATAGAGCAGTATAAGAAACATTTGTATTTAGACACAGCAAATCTTAAGAACATATCTGTACTTCAGGGCTGATTGAAAGAGAATCAAGTAACATTGCAAATGCCTGTTTCTAAAAAAGTCATTGATTTTGTTGATAACTCTTGCAAAGTGCCTTCACCCTCCCTTACAAGGCCTTCAAACATTATAACTGGAAAATAATAATATTTATTACTATTTTGTTGCAAGGATGACTTAATAGGACAACCTGTGGAATCTCACAAAGCTCGTCATCCACAGTAACTTTTATAATGGAAAGATTTCTCATTTGTCTAAATAATCTTCCCTTTCTATTTCATATGTTTTGCCTCCCCCCAGAATAAGAGATGCACTAGAATGATAGAATTGTAGCAATGCCACACAATTGGTAAAAGCCTGTAGTCATACTGACTTTGCAAATGTTATTGAAAAGACAGTCTGGCACCAGGACAATCAGAACAATGATGGCCAAGTTTACCAAGTTGTGGTTAGGGCTTTACCTTTTTCTTTCTCCTGTGCATTACAGCACAAGTAGATTCTCCTCTTTTGGTGGCATGGATTTGGAGTTAGCTTCATGGGTTATTAAGGTTATAAATGTTTTATAAAGAGCTAATCAATGATTAATAATCAATGATTAATAGCTGTTGATAGCAAGCTGTGAATTTCAGCAGCATGTTTTACAGCCATCAGTGGAAAGCATACAAGGTCTGTGATGGCCAGCCTTTAGGCCAGGAAAGCATCAGCGTTTCTGAGCGGCAGAAGAGAGCCATGTGCCCCTCTGCGGTCCCCTCTGTAGCAGAGGTAGGACCCTTGCTCAGGGGCCTCTTCCCCTGGGGCTGTCCAGGCTGCACAGCCTGGCCTGGGAGCCCTGTGCCCTTGCAGCCGGACAGGGGCTACCTGGAAGAGCCTGTTTTGCAGAGCAGTTTCTTAGGGACTGGCTGCACTGGAGAGACAGCTGCTACTCAGCAACATTCACATTTTACTCCTGGTCCCTGACCATCCTGGAGGAGCTCCAGCAGTGAGCAGAGTGGATGCCGGACCTGCAGAATTGCCTGTCAATGGCAGTCCAGGTTGAGGCGCTGCGTCTTCACAGATCCTTTGGGATTTCCAGTGGGAGCTGCTGGCTATACCCTCAGCAGAACAAATTAATTGGTGATTACTCTTTAGACTCAAGTTTAAGTACACATGGTAATAGAAATTTAAATATGACCCTTTGTTGCTGTAGCATTGTCTTCCCATTTCCACAATATATATTACATTAATCAGATTAGTCTGTTATGATTAATAAAATCACCTGTCAAAATGAATAAAGAGAATGTACTTTTTGCATGTTGCACTTGGTTTTTTAGTTATCCTTTCTTTATTGATAGCATGGCTTAGCTAATTATAGTGTGCTATACCAAGATCCTACTGTTCTTTTCCATAAAGAGGCTTCTTAGAGTAGGTAGTCAAAACACTCTTAAGCAGTATTTTGTTATATAGCAGGGGCAGCAATAAAAAGCTTTTCAGAGTAGCCCCTAAAACAGTGCCACAAATAATCCAATGAAAACTGCAGTGTAAAATGCAGTGGTATCTGTACAGTCTTGTGAGTTATTGATTTGATTCTAAAAAGAACTGCTCTGCTAGAAATCAGAATGAAAATATCAGTGCTGTGAAGTTTTATTTGGAAATACCTGGTTTTCGGCTGGGCCTTGGCACTGCAAGCACAGTTCACTTGTGTGGCAGCATGGATCTCGGTCCTGGGGATGTGAATTACAACACAGGATCCTTATCAAAGAGCCAGATTCTGAACGGAGTGTCTAGACATGAGACCCATTAGGTGTATTTCAAAGGAAGAGGAAACATTAAGTTGCAATATCTAGCATCTTATGGGTGATAATATTTTTATATAAGTGTCTGAAATTTAACTTTCGTATAGAAAAAGACTCCATTCTGACACGTGCAGAAGTGCATTAGAGAATATACCTAAATTTAAGTACTTCCATAGCCCCACTTCAGTACATACACCTAAGCACTTATTTACATCCTCTTCATAACTAGAAACTTTATTACTATTTATTACTATTACTATTCTATTTCACTGTTTTTCTGCCTTTTTCCATGCCATCTAGGGTTTCTCAAAATCTTTACTTGTTTTTCTGCCTGTTGATGGTGTTTGTATCCGAACATGGAGCTGACTATGAAACTACCTCTGGTTATTACACATATAAACAAACCTGGTTATTTCAGATTTAACTGTGCATTATGTTGGAACAACGGTGGTGTAGGTGTCAGCATATAGATAGGCTTGCATGCCTATCTATATTTATATAGAATAGAATTAATCTATTCACAAAACTAGAAGGTGCAGGACAAAACATGAATCCAAATAGCCACAACACAGCAAAGCATTAAAGTGTGATTTTAAATATAAGAATGAATTTAACGCTTTGCTGAACTGGAATCGAAGAGCTGTACTAAATACTTGCTAGATCAATTCCTTTTAAGGTGACTGTCTGGCTAAGCAGCATAAAGACAATCTGAACCTTATATTATCTTTCTTCTGGCTTAGTAGTGCCACCTTCTTTCCCACATTAAGTAAGCTCCTCTTACTTAATGTTTGTTCACCATATTTGGCCGAACAGCCCTCTCCTGTCCATTCTCTATTGAAAGGGCTGGGAATTTCTCTCCCCAGAAAAACTTCCAGGCCTAGTCAAAAGCAGGCACACTCACAGTATCATCACAATTTATAGGATGCTGAAAATTATTTTGTGCTTTAATCATCTTAAGTAAACAATTTCTAATGAATGACAACATAAACCTCAAGGAATTATTTTCCTTAATTATCTGCATCTGTTTCCCAGCTGGTGATCATTAACTGGTTCTTGCACAGCTTTTCAATCAGATGACTCCATAAACTTTTTTGTGGTGAAATCGTAAGGGGTTTATTAATCCTTAGCGTAACATCACCCAAGTCAAAATATTACAGAAAACACTTTATAATTGTTCTACTATCCCGCAACTTGATACTGTATTATATGTAGCATAGCTTTTGCTTTAGTTTTAGCATCTCCTGTTTCAAAGCTGCTTGTTAATTGTAACTGAAACAGTTTGTTCATAGCTCAAGACCACTTTTGAAAACAAATTCTAGCCTCCATACACAAATAGTCCCATTCATTACATGGATCGATCATGTTTTCAACAGAATACCAGCTTAAAGCAATTACACTGATGAAATGACTAGAGTTTCTCTTGAGAAACGGGTCCTAAATCCTTTTTGGCACTTTATAACATTCTATACAGAACTGTGTACTGAGCCCATGGAGTTTATTTTTTCATCTGAACTGGCCACTATGCCATATCAAGGACAAATCTGCAAGATGGTGAAGAGATTTTCTACTCTATTAGCATATGCTTTGAGGTGGCAGTATCTTTAAATGTAATGATTGTTTCATTACCTTCCCAGTGGATTAATTTAATCTTTTTCTTGATTATTGTGGATATTAAACCTAAAATAAACAGCAGAGAATTCCAGCATGGCCACAGTCAGACAAAGCAACATTCTAAATCCTGGATTGGGCTAATTCTCTGATGAGCTTTCCCTTGGGGAAAAATTGAGTCCTTCTTATGTTGGCTGAACTAATTATGTTGTTTTACCTGCCTACAAACCTAGATGGATGATGAAATCAATAAAATGCAGAACTTCTTTCTTCTAAGCCTCAACAATAATTGGTCCAAATTATTACTTTGCTTTGAGCTGACGCAGAGAGTGATGTCAATATCTAATTGATCCTGTTGAGTACATATAATGAGGCTTCACTGAGAATTCATGCTTAATTATCATGCTCAACAGCTGGAGTTCTTCCAGATTGGATTGATTTTATTCTACAGGTGGTCTTCTCAGTAGACAACTAGGATGTGTTCTTAGGATGGTACCCGGATGGTGCCAATCATCGCATCTCTGCACATTCCTGGGGGAAAGCATGGCGGTCCTGCAGGCTAATCAAAAAGCCAGCGTTAGAAAAATGGGTGAAGTCTTCCCTTTCCTTGCTGACCCACTCTGAGCAGCAGGAACTGCAGGGGCATAGTTGCAGCCTTGTTTGGAGGAGGAAGCTGGACCAGCAGGTCCTGGTGACTCCCAGGCTCAGCTTTGTGCACCACAGATGGGCTTCCTGCTCTGACCCTGTGCAGATTTATCACTGCCTGACACTCCTCCTAAGACAGCACTGAATAAAAGAGATTCCTTTGCTCACACGCTACACATACCACACCAAACCCGGAGAAAGGAGGCTGGTGGAGTAGGTAGGATGTCATCCCAAAAAGGTTTTATTCTCCCAGTGTTTCTTTCTGATAGTCATTTTTATGTGTTCCTTTGTAATATTGGAATGATGTGAGATCACGATGGGAAAGAGCAATGTTTGTACATCATCTTAAAAATGCTCTGAGATGAAGCAGCTCTGGCTTTTTTCTGGTGTTCTCATATATCTTATGTATGTTATTTATTCATATACAGCCTAGGCTGAGGAATTTTCTATGTTTCTGCCATGGAATGTGCAGCAAGAATAATAAGATCATGAAAGTCCCATTTATTTTATTACCTTCTCTTAATGCGACTGGAAGGAATAGTAAAAAAATGCTGGACACCTTCTGCCTTAGGAATGACAGTGCTGGGCAGGGGAGGAAGGCAAGGGGACCTGCTGCTCTGCATTGGTATTGTAGGAATAATGATTTTGCAAGCATGCCAATTTATGAAGACTTTTCTCTAATTTCATTATTGCCATTGGTCATGATCAAAGCAAATGCTTCAGATGAGCACAACTGTTTTAACTGTAGCATTCAGGGCTGTATTTTATGCAGTCTGAATATGACTTAAAACGAACTAAAGGAACACTTCTAAAATGAGAGAGAGAGAAGAAATCTTCACTAAGAAGCAAAGGATTGCACACATTTACTCACTGAAAAAAAGGTATAAAATTACAGAAACGTTATCTGCAATTTGTTGCAAAAGATGATACCACCTTTGCTAGCGCCATCTTCCCAGGCATTTGTAATGCCTTAGAACACAGCACTAAAAAAGGGTAGATGGAGCTGGATAAACTAAATGGAAGACCAGAACCTCATAAAAGAACTAAACATTCTCTAGACACAGGGGTGAAATTTCTATGCTGATGCATATAAAAGGCGGCAGGCTCCAGAGTTTTTAAAAATACCTGGGAGAAACATTAAGTGGGTTCACTTTGTACTGTGATATAATCGGTTGCTTGTGAAGTCTGTGTATTCATTTCAAGCTAACATTAAACTTTAACTTGAAAGTATGGTTGAAGCATAGGAAGCTTTTTGTGAAAGAGTGCAGCAGCCAGAGCTTCTCTGTGCAAATGGGAGCACAACCTCAGTACAGGAGGCTTGAGCCAGTGTGACATCTTCATAAAAGGCCTCACTATGCAGACTGTAATGTTTCTAAATGCCCTTGACTGTGAACGGACTCCTTTATAAATCTCTTCTTTAAAAACCCCAGTGAAATTTCTGTAAATGCTTAGCATTGGCCCAGTCTCATCCCTGCAGTTGCTGAGTTCTCCCACTGAATGAAAGCCCCACCAGAAACACAATAGTGCCCTCCTTATAAGGTCCTGTACTACCTGTACTACCCACCATAACAAGTTTATGACACCCTAAATCTGGGATTCTCCCTTGAAACAGGAAGTAAAAGCTGGTGGGTTAAGCTTTTCCAGCAGTTTCCTGCTTCAGTTTTGCTCTCCATCCCCAGTTTCCAGCATGTGAATCACTAGCACCGCACGTTGCATGCATGCCATGCAATGGGGCCTTGCTCACCTGAGCAGGTACCCTGCACTCCTGCAGCGCTGCATTTATGCCATGCTTCTTGGGTGTCTCACTGTGACAGTGAACACCAAGGCACTGCATCCACAGCCAAGCGCTACACATGCACACAGCTCTGGTGTCTCAGAGTGGTGCTCCCAATGTGTCAGATCATCTTTCTCTGTTCCAGCAGAGTAGACAGGCTGTACCCTTTGGCTTGATGGGGACTTTTGTGTGCTGCTTACAGAGCAGAGTCCCCAGGCTCATGTTGGGTGATGTTTGAGTGATAGATGCAGTTACAGAGCTCTGTTCTCAAACAACCTGCCCTGCGCAATTGTTTAAAGGAAAGCAACACATTCTGGTAATGTCAAATGTCATTTTAACAGAATTTAATGTGCTGTTTATGGATACACTGAACTTGTCAAAAGTATTTGCTAGCTCTGGCTGGAATGGTAATGGCTGGAATATTCACAGTGGAAGATTAGATCATTAAATAAACTCTTGTGATTATAACCATCACTTGTCAGGAGAAGATATTAATGAGCATCTGTGTCATAGAATAAATTATTACAAAAATGCAATAAACAACATTAATTTTCACTAACAATTCGGTAAGTCAATAGATTGCACTTTCTTTGTCTTGCTGGTGGGGGCAAAGAATATTAATCAGGAATAGTACAGCAAATGAACAGTGACCTGTTTCTCTTGCATGGGAAAGTTAAGGCAGAAAGAGCATCCTTATGTTTTTTCCAAAACATCGTATTATTCATTCTCAAAATATCAAGCACATTAATTACATGGAGGTGTAGAAGGGCTTCACATTCTTTGTATTAGTACCTAACATGACTTAAAACAGAACTTTTACTGTTATTCTGAGGTGTAAATATTTTGACTGGTAAGTCACATTTACTTCTCAAAATCAAACCGGTTACAATTCTAGTATCACTTCCAAAAAATCCTGTAATGCTAACGGTATGCTGGCCAATAGCAAGGAGATCAATGGACCAGAGGGCTTCCTGGGATGTTGCTGGAGGACAGTCTTAGGTGGCAGTACTGAAATATGATGTTATTCATTCTCAAACACCAAGCTTCTCTGCTGCGTACTTCCCAGTTTGAAGGCAGATTTGACTGACTTACCACCGTGGGTACTGTGGGTGATCTGCAGTGAAGCAGAAATTGAACCAGAATTAAGATTGAAGAGGATGTTGTTGCTTTCAAGAACAGGGTTGTTGTACAAAAAGTAGCAACTATCTGCATAAAACTGTGATCTGGATCTGATCCAATATTTATTCCTTGTGGGTAGGGTCTAGGGTATGACTGTTTCAAGTGTTTTCATGGTTCAGGTACAAGCTCAAAGAGGGACAGGGAGCACCCTGACAGGTACTTTTTAATAATTTGAATCTATTTAGGATAACTTCACTCGCTAAAAGAGATATTCTCCAGTCCTTAAATAAGGCAGAAACTGAAATTGCCAGCAAATTGTTTTCTGCAGTCCGCGTACCTCACTGCCCGTTCTGCTTAGTCAGAAGAGTTTTTTTACTGCTCTAGGAAAGAATGAATTTGTGTTTACTATGCATATACCCATACGCTTTTGAATGTTTGCGAATGTTTCTTCTCAGTACATAAGAACAGAGTAAGTAGTCAGGTAGAGAGAGCCTAAAATACCCTGAAAGCTTTTTCCCTTGGAAATCAAGTATTGCTCAAGGGTCTTCTTACTGCACTCCACAGAAAGACAGCAAACTGCAAACCTTGGTTTATCTGGCTGTACATAATCCAGATATACTCACTTTTCTTTATTTACCAAACATGCTGGCAAGAATCTCTGTGTCAACATTTATTAATAAAATCAGCTCATGCAGAAAGCAGCTAGTCTAGTTCCCTTCCTCTTTAGGCAACTGAACTATCCAAGCTATTAAAAAAGGCTTGAGCTACTTCTTATTGCTTGATTTTGTTAAAGACACAAATGAATGCACACATTAAAAACCCCGTAAAAGCCTTGCTTTTCTTTTCTACAATATGAATGATGCAGGATTTATCTATGTTTTGTTTTTAAACAAAAAAAGATAGATCTTTGAGGTGGTAATTTTCTTTGCTGTTCTATTATTGGCTTGAGTATTACTCTTTGATACCCAGGTTTTTATAACATTTTCCAAGGGTGTTCTCTACCTCATCTGTGCTACTTATCAACTGTCCCTTATCCCTATTGGCTCACCATCCTATGAGATTTTTTCTTACGTGTTTTTGCCTAAGTTCTTATCTGCCCTCTTTATACCGGCACAATTTCATGGGAAATCCCATTTTCTTCAACTTCCAGTATCTTCTAATGAAGTTTAGGAATGCACATATTTTAATGCTTAATTGGAAGACTGAAGGAACCTTTATTCCTTTTTGTTTTATGTTTCATTTAGCAAGATGAAAGCTTTAGTAATAATACTTCACATTACTGCTTTGCCTTTTCCTGTCTTTTGAGTCCTTACTTTTCTCCTGGCCATTTTTAAAATCTGTAAATACCCTAAGCAGCCTAAAAGGTTACCGTGTGTAGGTTAATTCCAGGCTGAATAATGCCAGATATAGTGATGATTAATTAGATTACGTCACTCTCTTGAAGTTGCACTTGAGTGATTTTCTAAGGTGCTGGAGAAATGGGGTATATTGATTCTGGAATATGAGTCATGTAGTTACAGCCTAGCAAACGCAGTCCTTATGCTCAAAATCCTTCATTCTCTGATCCTGCCCTAACAATCTGGGGGCTATTGAAGTTCACCTTTATGGCCTCATTGAAATTCACTTCCTTTTCCCTTTCTGTTTCCAACATTTACTGTGACTGCCCAAAAATATTAAGAGGGTTGTCCTTGTGTGGGGGTGCACGTAGAGGTTGTTGTTAATGTTCCCTTCAGGGTACCATTGATGCAAACACATCTGCTATCAGTATCTAACAGCTCATCTTTCATAAAAAAAGGAAAATGATAAAATAATGACAATTTTGCCCCTCTCTTACCGACAGACCTCAGGATGAGTATAAGGGCTGTGCATGTGTCATCTTCAGGTACTTTCCATCACTGATCTGCAAATTGGGTTATTGTAATAGGGTACTGCTGTATTTATCTTTGCTACTATTTATTACTGTTATTATTTTAAAATCCTTTTTCTTTCTGACAGGGTCCCTTAGTTCTTTAATGTTTATAGAAATAAATGTATGTTGGCTGACTCACTGCATTGAAGTTTACCAGGCTTTCTGCTTTCCGGCTAGTTTCTCTCATGTTAGTCAGCTAGGATGGTTATACAGTGGTGGGTATTGGCATCTCTAAATGTGCTGGTATTCAATCCTCAGATAATATAACCTTTATCCCTTTAAAAGATAGGAGATAATCAATACGCAAGGCAGGTTTTGGTCTGTTGCAAATACTGATATTTCTCTTTAGCCCCCATTTATTGAGTGAAAAGGAATGTTTCACCCTTCCTTACTATGTAAAGTGCCAGCCTGGGATAACTTCGAATCATAGAATAGTCAGGGTTGGAAAGGACCTTAAGATCATCCAGTTCCCACCCCCCTGCCATGAGCAGGGACACCTCTCACTAAACCACTTGAGGGAACCTGTCTGAAAATTTATATGAGATTCATTTCTCAAGGCCCTTGCTTAAAGATATAACTCAAGTCACCTGAGTTATTAACCCAGCAGCAAAAGATAATTAGAAATCATTCAAAAATGACATGCGTATGTGTTCTTAATTAATGTAATGTTGCTCAAGACAGGGAAACAAAGGAATGAATTATAGGAAGTAATAACAAATAAAGAAGCGTAATCATTACTTTTCAATCTATTTGAGATATGTGCACCTCTCAACCACCTTCAGCTTCAGGGCGAGGAGAGAAATACACACAATTCTGTGCTCTTTCTTTCAGACATCTTGGTTCACACAAATCTGACTCTTTTGAAGCTGGCTTTGGGATTTCTGAAGAGCCCTATGAAACAGCAAAATCCAGACTTCACTGCTATTACTGAGACAACGTAACATTGAAATGTTCTTAGGTATGAAAGGCTCGTGTCATCCAAATGTAAATGTGGCCATAAAAATGTTGTTCAGTGGTAAAACCCTGGGAACAGACTTAACACTAAAGAGACTTGTTATCAGGATGCTACACCATTTAACGCAGCATTCCTTAGCCTTGATGCAGGAAGAAATACAGATGTAGGTTAGCTGCTGGAGTGAGATTTAAAGCAGGTCATGTTACTGGAGTTTAAGAGGTAGCTTATAAAATGTATTTCTTTACAACATTCCTGAGAATTGTGTGAAATGCTCGGGGTCACAGTTAGACTTAGATCAGCTCTATTCAACAGCCTAGCCTGGTCTGGATCTTTCTTTCTTTATTGCTTACATCATTGTCAGACAAGGTCTCCAAAGAGATCAGGCTCTGTGTTTTATGCTTGATATGCAGATGGTTGGTTTAGCAGCCACACTGAAGGAAGGCTGACTTCCCACTGATGCATGTGTTGCATTCAGATACTCCAATATATTTAGCAATAAGTCTCAAAGAGTATTCCTCTGTACTTGGTCAGACATAGTGTCTCCCTCCTAGATGGATGGTTTCTCATACAGTCTCAGCTATTTACCATGCAGACTGCTCTAAATGCCTAGTTATTTACAGGGAAAGAAAAGGAAGGTGGTGTCTTTGAGGTCTCTACTCTCCTGCCAAATTTGCTGTGATCAGTCTATGGGTTAATTTGGCAGATAAACAGGTGGAGAGATACCCACAACATGATCCTCTACTCCTCACTTCCTTAGCAATCAGTGGTAAAGAGAGCATCTGTGCCAAGGAATGTGCTGTCTCATCTAGGCAAGTGTGATGGTTTTGGCTAAGGTACAGTTCATTTTCTTCATGAGAAGATGGTTAAACCATGACAACAAGACATATATTTATTAGTTTTCTCAGAAGTGGAATCTGAGACATCATTTCTTCTCTTGTCCTTCAAACTCCTTCTGTTTAAGAGCAGCCCTGGCTGCCAGCTCTGTGAGCGGTCTTCCTGGGCTGGCTGCACACTGAGCAGCACCTGTTTGCCAGGTCCCATGGGGGGACCTCCTTGGCACATGATCTGTAAGCCAGGTTGGGGTACATGTCCACACTGGTTTGGGAGCTGGCAGGAAGTGGGGCACCCTCTTCTGGATGTCCTCCGAAAAGAATTGAGATTTCCCATGTGGAAACAGCTCTAAAACTGGAACCCACACACAAGGCACTTTGAAACTATTCAGGGACTTGTGTTTATGTTCACCTTAGGTTTGAGCCATCAGAATAACCCAGGCAAAGCAACAGAAGGAGGCTTCTCCATGTTTCAGAGACCTTTAGAGATTCACAGAATGCATAGTGGGTTTTAGCTGTCACCCATGGCATATTATTAATATGCATACACATTATTTATATGAATTATTCATAAGTAATATGCGAATTGCATATTATTTATTTATATAGCTCTTCTATTCACTGTTATGAATATTCATCCTGTAGTTACTACAGAGTCTGATGGAAATCCAGAAAAACAGTATTTGCATCATTTTTAATTTGGCATCTGACAGAAGAGTCTTCAGTCTCTAATTAAGAAAATGAAAGCTCGCTGTGCCTTATTAGTAATTCCACAACAAACTTCTCTAACCTGATGGCCCTTGCCTATGTCTCATCTTTAGCTTTATCAACATTATTTTCAATAGGCTACATATGTTCTTCTTTCAGGCACTTTTTTCTTCCATTTCAACCAAGGGATAGCAAAATACGGCTTAAAATATCTTTCCAAGAATCAAAGAAGCCACAGCTCTTTGCCCTACATGTCTTACTATCAAGATAATGGTTTTGAATCTGATGTAAGGGTCCCTTCATGGCATAAAAGGTGAACATTTCTGATTTCATTTGTATCAAAATGTGTCTGGAGGACCAAAGGGAAGAGTGGTTGTTATATGGCAAAGTTTTTACTGGCTCTTGATTGCATTGAAACCAGCCTCATCATTTAATTCCATTAAACAGCAGAAGATTAGGAACAGCTGTAGACCTCTACAGCTAGGACAGATTTAGGGTGGACATTCCAGAATTGTGCAGTATGAAAGGAACTGTGTATCTTTTGAGCTGGAGGTGAAAACACTAATATAGACAATATGGTTTGTCAAAGAAGGCATGTTCACTGCCATAGATGCATGCTGCTGCATCACAAGTCCTCAAAGCAGGGGCTCTGAGTCTGATGTACAGAGCACTGGGGAGCTGGTAGAGGACTGAAAAAAGGGGGGAGAGAGTGACTTTGGTGATGGGTGTAAAAAAAAAAGAAAGAAAGAGTAAGAATGCTTAGCATGAACCTCTGGAAAATATATCATAGAATCATTGAATACCAGGTCATAAGGGATGTTAAGGATCATCTGGTCCAACCTTTCTTGGCAAAAAAAGCACAGTCTAGCCAAGACGGTGCAGCACCCTGTTCAGCTGAATCTCAAAAGTATCCAGTGTTGGGAAGCCCACTACTTCCCTGGGGAGATTATTCCAATGGATGATTGTCCTCATTGTGAGAAATTTTCCTCCTGTCCAAACAGAATTTCCCAGGGAGTAGCTTGTACCCATTGCCTCTCTTTTCACATGACTCCTTATAGAAAAAGAGTCTCCATCTTCTTTGTAGCCACCCTTTAAATACTAAAGCATGGTGATAAGGTCTCTCCTGAGCCTTCTCTTCTCAAGGCTGAACAAACCCAGTTCTCTCAGCCTTTCCTCATGCGGCAGGCTTCCCAGTCCTTAGGTCATCTTTGTGGCCCTTCTCTGGTCCCTCTTCAGGGGAGATGTGCATGTAGAGCCTGTCCGCGTCCTTTTTGTATAGCAGGAACAAAAACTGAATACGGTATTCCAGGTGTGGCCTAACAAGCACTAGGTAGAGTGGGGTAATGACTTCTTTATCTTTGCTGGTCATGCCCTTGTTGATGCAACCCAGTTCCTCACCCACTGCACAGAACACTTGTATAGACTATAATGAATCAGTCTCCCCCTCTAGGGGAGGCTGTGGGAAACCATATTGAAAGCCTTGGAGGAGGCCAGGTAGGCAATGTCTACCGCTTGCCCCACATCAACTGAGCAAGGTTTGCCCTTGATGAATCTGTGCTGGCTTTTCCCAATTATGTGCTTCATTTGACTTGTGATGGCCCAGAAGGAGTTGTTCCATAACTTTCCTGGTGACTGAAGTAAGACTGGTGTGACTATAATTTCCTGGATCCTTCTTTAAGCCCTTCTTGTAGATGGAGATGGCATTTGCCTTCTTCCAGTTTTCTGGGACATCCCCTGTTCCCCATGGCTTCTCAAAGATCATGGAGAGTGGCCTCCATATCACTTTATCATGATTACAATAGCTAAATAAACAAACCTTCAAGATAAGACCTAGACCCATTTCAAAAGTGATTTTATGATAATGTAGACATCAGCTTCTGATAACGCATGAGCTAGCTTGAACAGTATAGTCCATTACTGCAAGTCACATTTGTTAATATTTGAATTATTCCTTTTGACCTGACCATATAATCAGGGGAGGTGCTATGGATTTACCTTAATAATCCCAAGAGAGCAGTGCATGTGTTTATCTGGCTGTAGATTTTAGGAATGGCTATATATTGCATCCATTCTGTGCTGCAGTGTGACAAGGAATGGCTTCCAGAGTAGCTGTAGGTTGTAGGTCTCTGACTTGCAAAGACAACACTTCTATAAACAGCCTCCCTTCAGCGCTGTGTGACACATCAGGCTATGAGCGGTGTGGAGCAGAGACCGGAGGCTCTAGTTAGATGCAGTACAGATGCAGAAAGATACTTGACCTGGTATGCCCTATTTTTCCCATTTTGAAAGCTGCTGTTTGTGGGGGAAATTGCAGCCTTATATTTACTTAGTGGAAATGGCTTTTCCATAAAGGCAAAAAGCAAACAAGGATCTCTCAAGGATAGCTGTGTGTCTTCACAGCAGAGCTGTGAGGAGGTGATGCAGGGTGAAGAAGCAATGAATGAAAAGACCCAGTGAGCTAGCAGAGCTTCTCATTGATCAGAAATAGCAGGATGAGAACATGGGTGTTTGTCCAAGGACTGTTGTAGAAATGTTTTTCAGAGCTCAGAAGAGCTCTCGTTCTTCTGAAATAAGAAAATAGAAATAGCTTTTGGAATTATTTAATCTATGCAGACACTGCCATAGGAATTGTTTGTCTTTTTCTATCCAGCATCCCTCTGGCAAAACAATTAGGGACCACAGACAGGGGGACAAGTGAGGAGAAAGGGAACTTTAGGACATAATTATACAAACTTCACATTTAGAAAGACTCAGTGAATTTTATGCTGTAAAATGCTGGAGGAGGAATATTGATTTATTCAGTAACTATACCCCAGAATTGACCAAATTTGCTGCTACAGCTGCAGAATAAGCAATGCAGCATATACATTGCAGAACTGTATCATCCTAACACGTCCAACTCAATGCACAACCCCCTTTCTGAAGGATTTTCTTTGTCAGACCCTACATCCTTCTGTCTAGGACAGCAATAATGCCTTGTAAAACTCATTCTGTAACTGGAGGTTGGGCTTGTTCCTCAGTGTCATCTGGGAATATTTTGCTTATCAAAACACCCACAAATGCATTTTAATAGGCCAAGGACCCCCCTCCCCATTATAATCTCATTCTCCTCTTCTGCTCCCACTTGAGAGTTTGTGAAATGGTCTTGCAAAAGACTAAAATAATGCATTTCAGTTTAAAAAGTTTTAAGACTATCTCTAATGTGGCAACCATAATTACATCCGAGCATCAAACATCCTGCAATGCTCCAGGGGGCAAGGGGAAAAGTAAAATGAGTCAGGCAGAAAAGAGGTGATGCTTCATGCAGCCCAAAGTTAAGACAGTCATCTAATAGATCATGACCTCTACACTTCAACATTAATCAAGGAAGTAATGTTCCCAGGTTTCTGGAGTCAGAAGGCTTTAGGAAATATCAGTGTTTGTGCTGATTTCTGTTCACCAAAAAAATTTCCCTATGATACTTTGCCGATGCCCTTCTGACATGAACTTGAAGCCATGGTCAAGTGCTCAAGGACCTAGCTCTGGAAAAAACAGGTGCTGGAAAGAACTGATCTATAAAAGAACTTTGCTAAAAATGCTCATGATGAGATACATAAAATCAGTTAAAACCAGTTTAAAGTTACTATGAGGATTACATGGAAGTGATATGCAACTAGTATAACTGTTATGAAGAGTTGTGCATTGTGATTTCCAGGGGGTTTTAAGTGTTGGAGAAGGACCATCAGGTGTTTAGAATAAATTTCATCCGAACTTCAGATGACACATTGCAAGGAAGAGAAGGGTTTTCTGTACGAGGAGGCTGGGACCTGAGCACACGCAGCAGAGCATAGGAAGTTCAATATGAAGGCACAGACCTTCTGTCAAAATGTGACTACTGATGAGAAAAAGTATGTAACACAGATACAGCAAGGAGATGTATTTAATTTGTCTTGCCACTCTAAGCAGACTAGAACTAACCTTTAGCTTAATTTTCAATACCTAAACCAGTGTGATCTTTTGTGATCATTTCTAGATGTTGAGGCAAAAAGTGCACTGATTTTACTGCCTGTCACCCATGATCATTTTTCACAAGTCATCTTTCATTCACATCTTTTTTTGTGACCAAATCACACTAAAAATTTTAACTTATAAATCAACATTGTTACATAAATAAATCTTTGCAGGATTTATTTATCAGCAAATAAACATCAAACAAATTTAAGACTAGTCCTCAAAGAGAAGTCAATTACCGAATGAACCCTTCTGGACATTATTTGATTAAATGCCAAAATCTCTCTCATACTCTCTTCTGAGAATACTGTTAACAGGCACTAAGTTAATGATGGAAAACTGTAGACTTAATTAACATGAGAAATTTTATTTGTGCCTTTTCTCCATTTAATAGGGGCTGTTATCAACAGAAGACACATCAGAAGCTCAGATGTATAATCTCACTCAGCTTTTATTTCTGCATTATGAACAGCATACATTAGAAAATCCTCTAGTATCCTACATCTGCTCTAATCTTTATGGTATTGCCTCATCAAAGAGACAGTGGCAGCTCTGTGTTGTCTAGAACACATCCCAAGTGACTAACAGCCGTTTGAAGGTGATCAGTGCCATAGGATCAGATATTCTTACTGTGCAGTAAGGTGTTAGAACTATTAGACAACTTGGAAGAAGAAGGTACCCCAGAGCCCCTTAGAAACTTCTTGTTCAATGGACCACCTTCACACTGATGCCTCTCCTCTGCCACTCCATCTGGTTAGTTAGCATGTAGCTTCTAAAGCATCCTTCATGAACCCCAAAGCATCCCTTGAACCCCTGACATCTCCCTCTTTTCTTGCAAGGAGAAGCCTGTAAGCCCATGTTTCTCCCCAGGCTGCCCACAACGTTGACCACTCGAGTGGCATAGTTTTCTCCTGTCATCATGGCTCCAGGGTGGCTTTTCACCATTCCTCTCTGTCTCAGGGCAGTCTCCCCACTACTGTGCCTTGCTGCCTGCCTGCAGCAGCATCTGCAAACCTGCTGGCCCTCCCCAGCCTCCTTAATTCAACAGCTGCCACATGCACATCAGTCATTTGCAGTGCATATGTGCTTTCCGGAGGAACAAATACATTTGCTGTTCAGGCAAAGAGATTGGGGAATAGGTTTATCTCCAAAGCAATCTGTCTTGGGGGGTTCTTAGCCATACCTGCAGGACAGGCAGGGGAAGAGGGGAGGCAGGAGGCGCAGAAGGGTGAGAGGATGGTCGAGGGCTGCTGGCAGGGGCAGGGGGAATAAAGGGGGCTGGTGAAGAGGCAAGGAAGTGAAGAGGGGCTGGGGGAGAACGAGGTGTCCTTTGAAGGTCATGTGTGGGGTTGTTGTGGGCTGTCCCTGGCTGCTCCTGGTACACCTGGCTGCAGTGGCAATGGGTGCCATGAAGCAAGCTGCCAGTGAGGCCCTTCTGTGAGCTGTCCTAGACTGAATGCTGTGAGTCCTTCATTTTGGTAAGCCATATGGTTCAGTGAATGCAGATATTTGCTGCTGCTTTCTAGAGTGGCAAGACAGACCCCAGCTGGAGCAGTGCCCCAGCAACTTCTGGCATGCAGGCACTAGTGTCCCCTTCCTGCCCTGCATGGTGTTGTCCTCTTGAAGCCACTGTGCTCTTCTCCATGGCCATGAGTGTATTTCTGCACACTGCCGTGATACATCTGATGGGGGCTGAGGTGGGGTGTTAACTGGGGTTTTGTGCTCCAAAGCACAGCTTGTTGTTGGTCTGCTTAGCAGTGTAGAAGTGTTCAAGCATGCACCACACAGATTTAGAAGATATTTCTATACAAGATGTGGCTGGTTGTTTTGAGATGGTAAAGGTGTTCAGTGTTTGCACTATGGGCAGCCAGATATGCTCTGGCTGGCTTCCAGACATTGGGTATTACCTACCACTCAGAAAGCACTTCTGTAGTATAAACTGTGAGGGGTCTGGTCTGAGACCTCTAGATCATGGGGAAGCAGACAAAGCACTCTTAGCTACCAGTAGGGGACATGGGATGAGTGGGCAGCAGTCTGACTGGCATGGGACAGCTGGGAAGTTCCTGAGTTGAACCACAGCTCTGCTCCTCAGAGGTATGAGCATGCCAAGTATTTCACTTTGCTTCTGCAGAGCTCTGCCTGCAGCCCTGGACTCCTTAGCAAGGTGAGTTGCCTGCCTTTAGATGGCATTCCTTGAGGAGTCATCTTCCCAACCTGAAGGGAGAAGATCTGGCAAATCAAGGAAAGAGCAAGAGGCAAACTTCCCAGGAAGCTGTAATGCTCTTCCCTAAGCACGTTGCTGGGACAAGTGCTGCTGTTTGTCTCAGAGCTGCACAGGGGAACTGCTCCTACTTGAGGATTGACTCCTGGACCTTGATGATGCCCCATTAAGCAATATGGGAGACCAGGGAATAGACACATCACATTTGTATTTTTATTTTGGGACCAACTAATGAAAAATGTCACTACTTTTCCTGTTCTACTGCTGTTTCCCCTAATGGCATACTGATTTAATAATGTTAATGGCCTTCTACTTAAAATAGGATTTACTGGGGTTAAAGTCAGTTTCTGCTCAGGATGCTTTGCCCACTATACAGGATGATATTGTAGTTGCCCTGAACTATGTTCTTAAAAGGGGTTGTTCAAACTTTGCCTCTGTAGATTAATTGCATCCTCTCAGAATAGTATAGAAAAGGGTATAGTTAGAGTAATGTGTTTTGAAAGCTAATGGCTTAAAAATGGAAGATCACATTTCTTCAAAGCATTTTACAGTTTTGGTTGCACTTAAGACATATCCATGTATTGTAAAAGGAGCAAAAGAGATTCCTAAATCTTGACTGTAGGCCAAAGAGACACCTATTTATTTCCCTACTTTGTTTGACTTGCTGCTTACACAATTAGTATGGTAATCTAAGGTTTCTCCATCAACTTACAGAGCAAGTTAATACCTTAATAATGTATTTCAATCACAACATATGCATTCAAAATATGTTCATAAAGTAGTTTCGTGTCAAAGCTTCCTGCAATTAAGTACAAAATGTTACTAAACCTAAAATCCTAGTAGTGCTGGGATTCATCTCAGTAGAAATGACTTTGCTGTAGGTCTCTGCTGAGGCACAGCAGAAAAGTCAATACACAAAGTTCAAAACAATTTAAAATTCAATTCTGTGTGAACTGAAACACCGTATGTTCAATTACTTTACCCCCCATACATAAATATGTGTGTTTAGTACCTTCACAATTTTATGCTGCTGAATTGATGGGAAAAGTCACATTTCTTCAGTTGCACTTTGGGAACTATCTCTGTTTCTTATAGCAAGGCATGTGATTCAACATAACCCTTCTTGTGTTTGCTTTGTGATTTTCCCCAGAGCTTCCCTTGATACTCCTGTGAATTGGGTATCTAGTAGCATTTTGGTTGTCAATGTCATCTGGCAGGCTTCTGCTCCTGTATTTCGCTGGCCTAACATTTCGTTCTCTGAAGCTGCAATCAGCTATAGGCTCTGTTTGTGGACAGTGAGATGTGCTGCACTTCCATTTTGCTTTCCTAGCCAGTCTGTGCTGCAGAAGGTCTCTGTAGGAGGCTCTAGACAATTCTCCAACACAAATACCCTCTACCAGGGTTGGGACATTCAGGTGCTGTGTGCTGGAGATCAAAGGGCCAAGGGGCTATTGGGGCCGAGGCTTGTGGGTGAGGTGAGTACTGGTTGGCCCAAGGGCTTTGTGTTGATGATGGTCACTGCTCTAACGGGTGCCTCTATGGAGAAGTTTTGGATGTGGACAGGAGAACTGATGTTGTCATATATACAAGGAATGACTCTCAGTGGTTCCAAAACTTCCAGGGGTAGAAGTGCATTTTAGGAACTTTTCTGAAGCTGCTGTCATGAATGAATCCATTCCTGTTACCAAAATAATGGCCACTGTTTTATGGCACTTGCCAACTAAAGCTGCTATAACTATAGCAATAAATTAAACTTGAGCTCGAGAAAGCTGCAATGACTGCAAGTGCAGAATAAGAACTGTAGAAAAATATTTTATGCTGGCTCTACTGGCACTTAAACAATTGCTTTTACTCCAGCACACTGTAAAGGCAAATAGTAAACAATGTAAATAATTTTTAGTCTTCCATTTGTAAATTTGCAGTTCAACTGTAATATGCTATATAATATTCTCAATGAAAATGGTTAGGTGAATCATCTGTTATTGCAAAGGAATGAAAAAACTCAGCTTTGTTGTGTATCACGTAGCTGTGAACCGTGAAATTATACATTCAAGACTGCTTAGTACAACCCTTACAATGTAGAAGCTTTTTGCAGACAGCATTTTTATGTCAAAAATTATGATTTTAGCTCCCTTAGTTTAAAGCCCTAGAATTACTGGACCATATTATACAAATTTTATCTAACAAATACAGCCATTGACCATACAAATGTGTAGGTATTGGGAAGAGCGGATTTTTGAACAGGAAACCTAATAGGGTGAAAAAATGAAGAAATAATTTTTTTTAAGAGGTTTTTAAATGGGATTAGTCCACCGCAGAAGCTATGAGAATGGCTCAGTACAGA
The DNA here is from genome assembly GCA_009867235.2 of Psittacus erithacus. NCBI lineage: Eukaryota > Metazoa > Chordata > Aves > Psittaciformes > Psittacidae > Psittacus > Psittacus erithacus. Next base: position 1,171 of record WYDI02010860.1, on the reverse strand, counting down.
CAGCTGTCAGAGAGGTCCTGGAGGTCTATTAAAGGTGGCTCACGTGTCTGAGTTTGGTAATTTCTCACTGGATTTATTGTTTTCTCCCAAAGGGTGGCCATTTCTGCTCTTCCTTTCCCTGTTGCATCCTCACACCTCACTGTCCCTTGGCACTGTCCTGCTCAGGAAATGGTGTGCCCTGGCTGTCAAGTTTGGCTTCCCTTTGTCTCCATGTTTCCCTGGTTGGCTGGAAGCTGTTTTGCATTGCTCTGTCAGAAGACACATTGCACTTGTGTAAGTGCCTTTGTGCTAATCACCAGTGTTTGGATATATTGGATTGGATATAAGGAAGAAGTTCTTTACTGTGAGGGTGGTGAGGCACTGGAATGGGTTACCCAAGGAAGTTGTGAATGCTCCATCCTTGGTGGTGTTCAAGGCCAGGTTGGGCAGAGCCTTGGGTGACATGGTTTGGTGTGAGGTGTCCCTGCCCATGGCAGGTGGGCTGGAACTAAATGATCTTAAGGTCCTTTCCAACCCTAACTATTCTGTGATTCTATGATTCTATGAAATGAGCCACTGAGAAAAGGGACAGATGTGTGATGTGTATCTATGTGTTTTGTTCACACATGCATCGTATGTATCTATCTCAAGAATGCTGTTCCTTCTCTGAGCTTTTCCCTTGGCCTATCTCTTTCTCATTACCTGAATCTCCTGTTTATCCTTCCCAAAGTCTGGAAATATCAGCGAATTTCTCTAGTGGCCATGTACAAGCAAGATCAAAAAAAGACAAATTCACAGTCCTGCCAAAGACAAAGCAAACCAAGAGCTTTAAGGAAAAGATACATCCTCAATGCATGTTCTTTCACTCAGGACTCTAAGGGAAGTTTGAACTAAGACCCTCTCAAGCATAGAAGGCTACATGAAAGAAGAAGGATATATATAACCAATTTGTAAATCTTTGATAAGATGGATCACAGCTTATAAAACACTGATTTTGCTCTGTTGACTATAAAGGGACCCAAAGTCTTTCCTGGCAATCCTGAAATTGCCTGGAAATTTCCTGGCAATCCTGAGACGCCCCCGGGCCGAGCAGGTGAGCGCGGGGCGGGCTCTCGTCACGACCATTTCGCCTGTTATCCAGAGTTAGACAGAGTCGGGTTTGGGCCTTGTCTAGGGTTAGACGACGATACAG
>WYDI02010859.1:0-69329 GCA_009867235.2 Psittacus erithacus | reverse complement strand
TTGTTTTTCATGTGCCTTAGCATGCCTTCCAGGAGAATCTGCTCCAAGATTTTGCCAGGCACAGAGGTGAGACTGATAATGAGCAGATCTCGGACAGAAACTTCCAGCCCAGACAAACTCAGGTAACAAACTATGCATTCCCTGGAACGGCATCAGGAACATGGGTCCTGTGGTGGGGTGGGTGCCAGGGAAGGCATGCCTGGCATGCACCACAGCCGCAGGGGGAATGGCTTCCTTAGGAAGGGACCTGGCATCACTCAGAGCAAAGAGGACTGAATAGGAGGTCATGGGGGAGGCAGAACCAATACAAAGCACTCTCAGTTGGCATGTCAGAAGCATGCAAAGGTTATGTTGGCACCATTGAACTAGCCCTGTCCTCTCCTAAAAATCCAGCTTCTTCCCTATAGACTTTGTCACACTGTCTCACTTGCAGAACTTGCCATCACATCTAAAATATCTGCTTGCCCTCAAACTTAGCAGGTGTTAGTGCAAACCAAATTTTTCTCCAACACTCAGAGGTCTATTCACTCCTCTTGCTCTTTCCTGGGGAGGTTGCCCACCTCCCTGCACTACAGCTCACAACCCATATTGGAAATGGGAGATACAAGCTACTTCATGGATTTTAAGTTCCTTGAAGAGTTGCACACGGGGGAGAAAGATGCACACCTACAAAAGAGCAGCTGTACAGCATCATAAGCTACGTACATTCAAGAACACTGAGACAGACTAAGTAATTCACACAGTGATAAAGATTTTTCATAGAAAAAAAGGAAAGTGCTTAGGATAAAAGAAACAAATGAAAAAGGGAAATCTCCAGACAAAAAGCAAAAAGCTTTTTCAAATTGATGAAATGATTTCAGTACGAGTCCAAGTTCCTACTAAGTACAAACCTAAATGCTTTCTCTGCAAGCACCACCGAGTACAGAAATCAAGAGACTTCTGCAAACAATATGCCCTGAAAGCAAAGCAGCCGGATAAGACAAGATGAAAGTCAGCCACCCACAAGTTTAGGGTGGACACACAATGCAGATTTGTCAAATACAAAAGGAAACAAATCCTGCTGTCACAACCCCTGACTCTAACTCAGAAATGCTTTGCGCACCATTTCCACATAGATGATTAATTCTAAAACCCTTGAACTCGGAGTCCACGGCAGGCTGGAAAAAGAAAACAAAAAGCATGGGACAAACCTCACTCTCAAGACAAGACAACGTGGTGGAAAGGCTTTGCTGGAACATCTGGAGTCGTCAATGCTCCCATTACACAGGGTGTAACAAGAGATCCTTGAACCGGCTCAGCTTGGAGCTGAGGTTTGATTAGGATGTGACATGCTGGTAACTGCCTTTTACCAGCCGCCTGCAATGTGCTGCACCTACCCCTCCCTCCTTCCCCAGAACCAGGAGTGAACACAGTCACTCCCAGGACAAGTCCCGTCCTCCCCAGCCAGCAGCCACGCACACCAAGTGTTTTCCAGACTCCTCTCGGTTGCAAGGAAAGATAGCACCTTTCTGCTGAGAGAGAAATCTGCCCACTAACATCAGGTGTGTGCCTCTGCTAAGTGTGAATGGGGTTTTTTTGCACAAATGGATTATTATTTCACACCCATTGGGATAAAAGGAACAAAGCGAAAGCCCAAATTACAAAAATTACAGTTAAAACTGTTTGCAAGGGAACAAAAGCTTTCTGTGCTGCTCTTTTCTTCCTCACTTGCTCCGGGGTGCAGTTCTCCATCACTGATGTAGCCCCATTTTCCACCTTGACATTTTGTCAGTACTTTCCGAAACAAGAGTTTTCTCACAGCAAGTTATCTTTTTGTGTCCAGAAGATACTAGACCCTCTGGGTAGTGACTGCTAACCAAACCAACCAATCCAGCACTCCCAGCTTACCTTTGGACCGCTTCCTGGCTTTAAGTGATAACCAAAAACGAGTTCAAGATTCACTACTTTCTCTATGTTCTCTTCAGCTCCACCTGTAGAATCCTGCCAAAAAGAGGCAAGGTAAGACTTCACACCTACCACAACCCCTTGGGAGACAGCAGAAAAGCCTTTGGTGGCAGAAAGGATTTGCCTTTCAGATGCTGCAAGCCTGGCAGGCAGCAGGAAGGAGCCATCACTCTGCCCTGATCGCACTGCTCCAAGAGGGGCAAGGGGCCCTGCATGGGTTAACAACACGCAGTGGAAGGCACCTGGGAGATGCTGTGTGATTTCTGCTCTTGGCCAAGCCACTCCAGTGCAGCACGGTGCTGCTGTCAACATCGCGGCAGCCACTGCCACTGGAATGACAGCCAGCACGGCACAGCAGCAAAGCCCTGACTTTTGTTTACCCCTTTGGGGAACAGAGTTTCACTGTATGTAAATTCACTTTCAGTGGAATTCACTCTATAGATGTACAATAAATTATGACTCAAAAAGCTACCTCAGGGTCTAGAATTGCTTGATTAACTCGCCAGATTAAATCAGGCAACTATCTGCTCTGGCAACCCTGAGGTTCCCAAACACTCTCTCCCTTTTGTACGGCTCATGTTACTGATATCAGAAGACCAACAGGTTAACACAAGGATGACCAGACATTATAAATTATCCTTCTTTCCTGCAACATTAGCAAACTGAGGAATGACGTGCTCATTCTGGGCCAGGGTTCTGCTGTTCTTCAGTGGTGAGCAGTTGGTGGCACCAGTCAGAGGAATGGCTCTTATGAGTTATTTCTGATTAATGATAGCAAAGGAATTGCAACCAGTAGTCTTTTAATTTAATACTACCAGTTCCATGATAAAATCTTAGAGCCTCCTTGGAAACAACTTTTATTATCGTATTACTTGTTCCAATGTGACCCATCACTGCTGTTGACCCTCCACATTTTTCACAAGCCTCTGCTGGAACTGCTGCTTCACCCTCCCATGAATGGTAGGGAAGCTGAGACATGAGAACAGTAAAATATTCATACCAACATGAGAAGCACTTCTTATATAAACAGTGAGACTTGCCTTAATTAATGGTGGAAAATGAAACAGATTTAGGTAGTCATGGGTTAACTTCTCAATGGCAGTCTACGGAAAAAAGAAATCAACAAAATCAGATGAGAGTTATTCAGTACCTCATACTGCAAATACCAGCATGAAAAACAGCATAGCTCCCTGTGCACTGTGTTTTCCATTGTGGACACATTAGGGCATGTGTGAAGAGTTTAAAATACAGCAGTGTTCTGGAAACTGTCGAGGTAGATTGGCCCCATTTTGCATTCAGAATCAGATCAGCTTAATCAGAGAAAGAGATTTTGGGGGGTTGTTTTGGTTGCTTTTATTTACACTCAATCAACCCAGGAAGCTGAATCTTTCATTTTGGGCATTATTGACTTTATTAGGTTTCAATAATTTTCCCTGTAGGAAATGTAAATTAAACATACCAGTAATGGTGTGTGGCATGGAAAAAATGGCCGACGAGAAAAAGGGGAATAAATCTGTGTGACTTATGAAGCTAAATTTGCAGGACGAGCAATTAGGATAAAGCATCTCTTACTAGTAAATCGTGGCATAAAATCATTGAGACCCAACAGAATTATAGATGCTGCTTTTAGAGAAATCCTTTTCTAAAGCTGACAGCCAGGAAACTGACTGTCCTGTGGCTACACTATTAATACGGTCACTGCTGTTGTGATTCCATTCTCCAGACCATGATTTTCTTAACTCAATGCAAACATCAGATATTTAAAACACCATGAAACAAAGCTTTAAGAGAAAAGCAACCTGGCTGTCAACAAGCCTTAAAGTTGTTTTGTTAGTCAAAGCATGTTTTAAGCTACAGATGAGTTGTGAAAGTTGAGAAGTTTGGAGATTTCAGTTCAAATAACTGCTCTCAAACCTGCTCCTCCCTTAGCTAAAGAGAAACCTTCGGCCAGAATTCTCTCTGAAGATACTCAAAGCTTTCTGCCAGGGGAATAGTTCTCCTAGGCAAATCTTCAGCAGTACTGATGATCCAGCACACAAGATAAACAAGAGCGACAGAGGAGTGTGAAGACCACAGCATATTTTCATACCCCATAAAATGCTCAGGTTGCTTTGGGTTCTAGATCCGTATGAACCTGTAACTGCTTTTTTTATGCCACATATGTTCTCTATTTAGACTTGGAACTTTCTCTGTTGTTAATACTACTAAAACCCATAGACTCCTTTCTTAATATTCACACTATAACTTACTGCAACATTCAACATATGCTGTTAAGTACCTTTAAATGGATGATGTGTCCTCTGGAAACAATTCCCATGTCCTTTAAGTCTTCTTCTTCTAGAAGAAGCAATCGTTTCCCAGTGATATGATGTTCCTTAAACAAGCTAGCATATACACTCATTTCACCAGAAGCATCTCCTTAAGATAAGAGAGGTTATTCAGAAATCCATAGGGTGCTTTACTGGAGGGAGAAAAAAATAAGCAAATGTATGTATATCCATACATGTGAATATGAAGGCACTTTTACCTTTCCTTGTAAGTTGTTGCATCCAGAAAAACTGCAAAAAAGAGGAATCAGTCTTGAAGTTCACATTATCGAGATGGTGCATTACAGTCATTTGGAGCTCACAAGCGAGTGCTCTTTTTTAAAACAAAAATTTTAAGTATTTCTACCTTTGGGTTAAAAGACTCCAGACCTGCCAATTCAAGTGATTGCTTTTATTTAGCTTTAAAAAACTCCTTCTATTCTGCAGCCACCTTCCTCAGCTTATCATTATGAAGAACAACGGAAATGACTGAAACAGAAACTTAGCTATCTATCTGTCACATGCCAAAGGGGCTGAAGTTAACGAGCCAGGGCTATTAGGGCTTTTGCACTGGCTTTCCACAGAGTCCTTCAGTAAATATGAGCTAAACAACCTTGTGATGCACAACACACAAGGAGGGTGCTAGATGGGAGATTAAAATCACTATGACACATCACTGTGCTGGAGATAAGTCATTCATGTTTCATGTTTAGCCTTTTAACTGAATAAAGAGGTAAAAAAGATTTAATGCCATTATTTTATAAGAAATAGAGATTCCACACCTTAAAAACCCTTTAACTTTCAGTTAATTGCAATCCTGGTGGCAAACAGTGGGATAAAACCTTCAAACCCATTTTGTCCTGTCTAGGACAGGTCTTGCTTATGTAAGTCTTCAGACACTTCAACATTTCTTAAATGACCACTCAGGAATGCCCTCCTGGCTGCTGACAGCTCCCAGCTCCCATTAATTCCGGATACTGAAGAATGTGTCTGTTTTATGGAGATTGTTTGAGTTCTTAATTTACTGATGGACATTTTAAAGCCTTTCTGTGACAGAAGCTCACCAAACAGACAGCAGTAAACTCTCACATAGATGCTCCGATCTGGCCTTCCCTCCCTTCGCACCCACTGTAATTTGTTAGAAAGCTCTGGCAGCGCACTGCTGGCCACATTAACACAAAATACTCACCACATCTTCTTCGGTCCATGCACAAATATCAAAGGAGGGCAGCAACTGTGTGAGAGATACGAATTGAAAAGAAAACCATCTGACCATTTTTCTCCCCTTCACCCAGATTTTATTCTGGTGTCCGATTTTATGAAGTTCCTTTTCCCCTGCAAATGGCAGGACTTTAGGCTGCAACATTCATACTGACATACTAAACCCCTGGATTCACACTGGCCATTGGCTGGCCCCAACAGCACGGTGGCCATGACAAATTAAACCTATCACATTTTGTAGATCAAATTATCAGTAGATCTCTGATAGAAACAATTTAGGAAGCAAAAGATGGCAAAGGACTCTCTACCTGCCTCTCCTCTTGGCTCTTGCCCTGTGGGAAGGCTTTTGCTATGGCAATGAAAATACTGCTGTGATTAAGACTGTCCCAAAAGATGAGTATTCTCTGGAAGAGGAAGGAGAACTGTCACTTGGCAGCAGTGAAGCAGAATTTGGAGTCGGGCTGCTGTGGCCACTCTTGGTTTCTGGCAGTGCTTCGCAACTGCTTCCCAAGGGCTGGGGCAGCGCAGCACTTCCCAGCCTCCTCCAGTGCTGTAGCCCACACAGGGCATGCTTTATTGTATGCAGGATGGTGTTAGCTCTTGAAGCACAAGGAAACCATGAAGGAGGTGCAGGAGCACGGCTGCGCTAAGTGAAGCTCTGGGATGACTGGAAAACTGACACAGAGATGTCACTGCTATACTGATTGCTGTTCTACTCATTCAAGCATATAGTATCCCAAGCATCACCTTCTTGGCATTTCTATCTGGCTAAAGGGTTAACATTAACATAACTGGCATGCATGTACTTGGACTGTCTGTGTCTCCCAAAGGCTCAATACCATGATGTCGTTGCAAGCTTATTTAATGTACATAACACTGACTTACAAGAGACTTGGCTCAGTTACTCTCTGGCCCCCAAGGCTTTGTTACCTGCTCCAGAGACATCACGAGCTCTCCAGTTTCCCCCCTCCCCAGCCAGGCATTTTCCCAGGCAGGCACTCACCCCTGCCTGCCTCCAGCTGAGCACTGAGCCCAGGGCAGAGCTGCCCTCATGTGCCTGAGCACCTCCCTGGCTCTCCAGGCAGGAGACCAGTGTATAGTGTAATCCGCTCACAACTCTCAGCCATGGCTGTAAAACATCCTTTGTGTTATTCCCTTGAAACCCCCACTGAAGGCCTTGTGGCTGCCTGCTACCCCTTGGTCTGCTTCAGTATCTATGATGTTTCGCTACCTACCCTACTTCAGGGACTCAACAGATCCTCCTCCTCAATGAATGTCTCCGCCAAACCTTGCTGGGCACAGTCCATGAGACCAGCTGAAGCCACCTCTGTGAGGAGGACTAAGTGGACCCTCAAACCCATCCTTTGCCCACTGCTTCTTCAAAGGGGGAAGAGCCAAAGGCATCAGGGTGAAGTGGCAGAAAGGAAGATGTGTCTGCCAGGAAAAAAAGAGAGACCTTCCAGAGTTTTTCTCTCTACTACACTACCAGCCAATCTTCTTGACCTACCTGCTCAGTTACCCATAGCCTGGGTAGGACACTGTGGGGCAAAAGTACTGCTTGTGGCAAAACCTGAGCACAGGGGAGGAAAGGTGGCAATCGTAAACATCCTTAGGAAGGCAACGGGTCGTGCCTGTTGTAGGTACTTATAGTCACACCGGCTGGTGCTGCGGGAGGAGCCTGGCACGATAATTGCACAAATGAATCACTGACTGAAGAAGTCAAATACTGCATTTTTAGTTGCATAAGTGAGTACTGCAGGTTTTCCCATGTTTAAATATAACCAGTTTTGTGTTATTTCAGTATTTTTTTTTTAAAGATGGAAGAATAAAGAAGTATCACACAGTAATATAAAAAGTGACCTAAACCAGCAGACAATAAGGAACCTCTTGAAACACCAGCATTTTACACAGGGACACAGATGCATAAAATTTACTGTCAAAATGTTTATTGCAAAATAGAAGTTTGGAACAAAATGAAGCAAAGGAAAAAGTTCACATCAAAAGAAAGTTTATGACACCAATTGAGGAAATTGAATACATTGCATGATTTCTTTCTGTTTGCTTTGGTTTTACACTGGAAAATCAAATCCACAGTGTGAATAAAACAAGACATCATATGTCAAGTGCAATAAAGAGAATAACTGACGCTGCAAGGTTTTACCACACGGAAGTGTAACATTGCATGTTCCACACAAATGGTATATTCAGTTTACAGCACAAGAGTTTTGGCACAGGCGTTGCACTCAGCTTTGGTTTTTCAGAAGGGAAAATGAAGTTTCCCAACACTATGAAAGTATTTTCTATTCAAATCTCGTCGGTTCACACTTGAAGTGTAAGTAGCATTGACTCCTACTAATCAGTACAAAACTTCGGTAGTGCAAAAGCAAGAAATGCAGTGGACTATATCTGACTTTAAAAGGCATATGAATATTCAGCACACAATATAAAATGTTTAAAGAAAGTTGTTGGTTCTACAGTTTTAGAATTAAATCTTCACACATCAGAAATCTCTGTGCAGATTTTACAGTGTACACTAAGTCAAAGGCTGGGGGAAAAGGGAAAGGTTTCTCCTCCAGGCTCCTACCAGTGCATTTTAAGGGCTGTGAAAATTACTAAATGAACTTATTTTTCTACCCGAACATTCTGCCTAGGACTGTAGTTAAAACCTCTGTCAAGCTAGAGGTCTTATTAAAAACCTGTAAAAGCTGCCTGATTACAGAAAAAGGAACTACAGTTCTAAAGACACACAGTAACACTGCTGAATACTTAACAGCGACATGCACAGTATGGATTTACTGCTACTGCTGATAGCAATATACATCATTATTGCAAATATTTAACGCAGAATAACCACTTTAAAACCCAGAAGGAAAGGGACTCAACATCTAACAAAACCACTGGAACAATAAACAAACGACTGTGACAAGGAGCTGTGCCAGACCTCACTTCCCAGAAGCCCTTCCTATCAGGCAGCACACAACGGGCTGGGATGCAGCGCACCTACACACGGTACCTTGGGACACTTGCTACTCCAAGGAATTAGCCCTGTGATTGTCAGATGTAAATGTTTTTCTCCATTAATTTCCCCTTCCATTTTTTGCTGAAGGACAAGAAAGGGAGTTGGGAGTTGCGACACCCTATCTTGGTCCCAAGCTCACCCCCTATCTTTAAGCAAGCCAAAAGCTGATCACCATTCTTTTGGGCCATTTACCCATCTAAGTCAACACTGGCACTGCAACTGTCCTGTACAGTAAAACCAAGAAGTTCAGGCCTCCTGTTCTTACCTTTCTGCTCTGCCAAATGCAGCAACATCATTTCACTGCAGATACCTCCAGGGCTTTATGGAAGGTAGAGAAAATCGGGATCTCAAAAGGCCTGAGAGGTATATGAAGCATGGGAAGGCTTCTAGTGGCTTTGCTCACAGCCCAGAACAGCCACAGAAACACCTTCTGGGTTTAGTTAACGCTTTCATAAGCTGACACACTATCTGGCTGTGGACTGCTGTGGAAATCTATATAGCCCGGGGATAATACAGGTAGAAGACAGACTGGGTTGCACTGCAGAGCAAAATCAGGCATGGAAGGTGAAATATTCTGACCTTCTCCAACCAACACACCTGCCCACCAGAGCTACTTTCAAAACCTTTATCTAGTGAGAAGCATATCAGAAGCAGAAACAACACAGCTTGATTCTCACTTAACGATTTTTGGCTTATAACTGGAGACATCTGGTATGAAAGTCATCACAGGAAAGTAAAAATGCAATTAATACCACTATTCTTTTAGTAAGCCTAGCCAATATAGTAATTATAACACTGTCTTCAAGGGAACTGCATCAGAAGAGTTTGTTGTGTTACCACCTTTTCAGAGACCTTTGCTTCTTTGAACACAGAGGTTAAGCTTTACAAGAGTTCAAATTTTTCCTTAATACATTATTTGTCAAAGCAAATTAAGCTATATGGGGAAAGAAAGGGGAAAGAGGGGGGGAAAAAATCCATCTTTGTTTCATTAAAAAATACTGGAACTAAGTAGATGGCAGGAATTCCTGTGAGCGTGCTCCCAAATTCTGGTATTTTGCTGAAATAAGTTAAATTCCTGGGTAAGCACAAAACCTTGAAGACAGACTTAAATCTTGCAACTGTGATAGTGATTTTGCTACTATGAAGCCCTGTGTTGTACTACTTAGGGACTATTTTTTACTTCAGTAAAGACTGAGGGAGTGGATTTACAAACCCATGCAAATATAAATGTGCATGAAGTGCTCTGAGATTGTCAGATACTAAAAAAGTGCAAAATATCAGTGCTAGGGACAGATTTTTTGTTGCTTTTTCTTTTGACTACTAGATGTGATGAACCACATTTCATTTTCAGCTAAAGCTGTACAACCCTACAGTGGTAATTTATGCACAATGACGCACATCTTAAGATCTAAAGTGCACCTATTAGTTTACACAAATACATCAAATTTTGCTGCGTATATACAAAAATAGTATCACTGCTGTGTTAGCAGACATAGGCTTACAAAAATGGTAAAAAACTCCACTGGAAAAAAGCTTATTTGCTCTCATTTCCATTATTTGCCCCTTAATCCCTTTTTCTCCCTAAAATCAGGTTGCTTTAATGGGCCTAAGAAGCCATCGCTACCTGTGCCAAAGGAGCAAGTTTCTCCTTGAGATACTCGGTGAACTTCTTGCATCATTTACATTACAATTCTGCCATGAGAAAAGCTTCCTGGTACAAGAGGGTTAACTTAAAGCCAATGGATTTGCCACTGTTAGGAAGAAGGTGGAATGTGGAATGACATCCTACAGAAATTAAACATCTTGGAGGGTCTAATCATATGTGAACTGAGTGGAGAAGGCTAGCTCAAAGCGCAGCACTCGCTGCCTTGCAGGTTACCAGACCAGTGCTGATGCTTAAGGATAAATCAACTCTCACAACCCAAAGAGATGTCCACTTGTCACTCTAGATAAACTCCTTTAAAGAACTTTCTCTTTTGTTGAGTGAACATGTAATGATTTCAGGCCTGCTGTTATCTAATGTATCCATTTTTCTCTAAGCTATCTACAAAAACACTCACCATAATATGTAGGTTAGAGCTGTGTAACACGCAAGCCTGTAATTAAAGAAGCCACTCAAAACCTGAAGTTTTCATAAAAGAAACTCCTCCAGTAATTGAGAACGGAATTTTGATGTCTTATTCCCACTACAGCTGAACTAGTTTTTCTTTTGAAATGCTGCCCTTCTTCCTTGGGCAAATGTTTCACAACAACATCTTCCTTTCTAACCTGCATTTGTGTTTGCACTGGTTTTCCCTCCCACCTTCTGCATTATCACTAAAGGAGTCATCTGGAGAAGCATACTCACTGCTTTCAACATTAAGTGCCTGGCAGGCAATTATTGCCAGCAGATTGTTACACACTGAGTTTTACAGTAAGTCGTAACAGCAGTGGCAGTACTTTTAAAAGTGATTTAGCTGCAAAAAACAGGTACACAGAGCCTAGTAAATGTCCCTCACGTTAGTGCCCTCACATCTGAGAATGTCACACAAACCACAGTGGTAAAGCCCAAGCTGAAATGTCACTGTGGCTCATCTTTGTCCTTTCGTAAGGGTAGCGCACACTCTTTAGGAGATGCAACAGAATTAAAATTCACTAACACTGATTTTTATTCTCAGGTACAAGAATAAGTCCATCAAAGTTAATGAGGCTTCCTGCATTTATATCAACATAACTGAAAATTACCTTCTAGGTCACAATATCTGATAATAGATGCAGAGGTCTGATTGCAGTTCTTTGCTAGAGTGAATTACACACACACGCACATACAAGTGAGGAGAAAAAAGAACATTTATACAAATCACCTACTAATAGGGACCACCTGAATTCTGCTGCTACTCAGTTTTTAAGCTGCGTATTTAAGTAATCCCTCTCTTCCCCCCAACCAAGCTTCTCTCTTCCTAGAAACATATTTGTGACTTCCCACAATGCGGCCTTGACAGAATTCTTTAAATCAGAAACACAGCAAACCCCTTCACTGCAACAGTGAGAAAGAATGGATGGTAGAGAATAGCAAATTTGGAAGTACAAGTATATTCATATGATTGACAATTAAAGGAGTAAGGGAAATGACAAAAAACACAAAAGAAAAATTTGAAGTACATTAATGGCATTAAAGGCATTGAAGTTTCCCCCAGTGTTTTCAGATCTTAACTTTATCAAGCCACAGTTTCTGTAATCAGGCATCAAGAATTATAATCATGGTTCTTACAATAATAATAATCTCAATTAATTTGGAAAGTTTAGATCCAAATTTAATCAAAGCAGAAATAAGTCAGCACAATCTAAACAAAAACAACATGTCTTTCTACACGCAAACATGCTCAGCCTGGAAAATGTCTCACATTTTTCTTCTTTTACAGGATTTAAACAGACCAAACTGACAAGATTCTCGATCTAAAACTTTATTTTTTTGCTTTGCTAAAACTGATTTCAGGGTTAATTCTATAACTGATTTCATTCACTGCTATCATCTGTGTCATCAAAATAATCATCATCATCATCGTCATCTGACCAGTCGAATTCACTGAAACCCAAAGCCATGTTGATTTTCTTTCCTTTTCTCATAGAGGTGGTTTTAGAAGAATTCTTTTTGGCTTGCATGTTTATCTGCATTCCAGAATGCAGGACAGATCCTGCTTTGTTCAGAGAGAAGATATCCCCAAAGCCCGTCATCATCAAGGCCTTCAGACTTTGGTTCATGCCAGCTACCTCCCCGTTACTTGTTGATGTGATCTGACATGACATCTCTGCACTGTTTGACTCCTCTGTTTTAGATTCAAAGTAAGACTCCTCAGACATTCTTGCAGCAAGAGGTAAGAAAAACTATTTAAAGAAGGAAAGGACAGAGCAAAAGTGAAAGTTAGAATCAATTTAAAAATCAAGGGAAAAGACACCACCAGATTAGTTGGCAATCAACAGAAAGCACAAAATTAGTGAACCTAAACATGGAGATCAAGTCAGAATTTATTAAACCAGATAGCTTCATTATGGGGTCATTGTTCTTAAACTAAAGTGCAAAATCACTGAGTCACATGGCAAGAACCACAGGTAGCAGAGCTTTCATGACAAAAGAAGGTTCAAACTCTTTAATCCTTCATTTTGTACAGTGTAAAACAGAATGTGGCATTTCCAAGCCAGGCGGACTGGCTCCCAAGGCAATGTGGCGACAACAGAAGTCAGTGAGCTACTTAATTGAACTTTTCAGGATTGAAGAATAAATCATGTTAAGATCAGAAAACCCAAACAAGCTCCCAAAGTTTGGTGCAGAAGTAGCAGCCCTCTAAGTATCGGAAGTAACAGCAGCAGTATTATTTGTGCAAAGACTGGGTTTGAGCGTATGCTCAAAAGGAGAGGAAAGGGTCACCCTGCAACAGCCGCAAACAGAAACGAGCCTCTCACCAATGCAAAGGGCATACAGGAAGTGGCCTTCAGCCTACACCAGCACCTTGCTTATGGAAGCTGTCCCACAGAGGAGCAGGCAGGGGAAGAGGGGCTGTTTGATCAGCTTATCAGCTTCTTCAGCTTGGTTGCATTTTCATTTTATTTTAATGATATCAACAGACATCTACCATATGGTTGTACATTATGTTAAATCTCTACTGATTTAATCTTCACAGATAACAACATTTTCCTGACCCAGTCTGTTTGTAATAACAAATGAAATGTGTCCTTTCCAGTTAAATAATGATTAATGCATCTTCAGAGTGCCTGGGCTAGTAATCTCTGTGACACGCTTGTCTGTTCCACAGGGAGTAAAAACTTGGGGGAGTTTCATCCTAAACTACCTACCAAACCAACAGCAAAGGAGCTGTGTGTGAACACCTGAACTGGCCTTTCTTTCCAAAGCTGTTTGCAAAATCACCTGTCCAAAATTTATCCCATGTATTTGTTAACCTAACCAGAAAACTGACCAAAGAGCAAATGGCAGTTCGTCACAACAGTCTACAGGGATCACCATGGTGATGTCCTAGCAAGACTTCATGGCCAGGCTAACCAAAGAGTGCCCATTTCTTGGCAAAACCACTTACACTGACAAATTGACAATCATTAAAAGGGACAAAATGAGTCTTTCGTTCCTCTCGTATTTTCCCTGCTTACATAGGCTTTCTGTTTGTGTTGTGCTTAACAAAAGTTAGTGATCATGGTTTAAGAAATTAAAATAAAATTAAGAAGCTGTGGACAGGGGGTACATCCTACGGCTAAGCTTCTGTACAGGAGAAACAATTACACCATCACCAGATCAAGGATTACACCTGGATCAAGAAAACCAAAAGCTCCTACTGCCAAAGAGAAGGAGTATTTTAAAAGCAAGACCTAGCCACAGAAACAAGATGCCCAGCATACACGATTCAGTGCCAGGTAGTTCCTCCATGACTTTAGAGTTTTAGTCACTTCATATTCACAGAAGAGAATCCCCTGATGATAAACAAAGCTGCAAAACAGCCTTCTGCTAAAACACATTTCTGGGCCAGTGTTTGTGCAATGCCTGGCAGTGGGTAAGCTGTGAAAGAGCCATAACTGTGGTTCATTTTGTGAGTTACAATCACCTTACTTCCTCCATATTCTGCCACCTCGTTATTTGGAGAACTTAGGAGCTCTCTGTGACAAGATCTGCCTGGTATTGCAGTGATACTGCAGTTCACAGTAACTATCTTGAAGAGACTTTTATAGGTGGCTGGGTCCCCCAGTCTCTGTAGAAGCCACTGTTCTTAAATGACAACTTATAGGTGTAGGTCAACACAGAGAAATATCTGGATTTCATGCCTTGCTCACTGTCTTCCTCTAAATATCAGCTTCTGAAAGTCAGGTTCTCTTTCAAAAGAAGTCTCTTCCATTTCACTGCAGCTGTGGATATATTCTACTCCTCCAAAAGGCTCCAGATTCCCTTGTGCAAGATGCTCTTGGAGATCTGCACAAAGGGAATCTGCAGAGATCAGACTCAAAGGTGTCTGTTTCATAAGACAGAAGAAACAGGTTCAAAACAAGAGCAAGGAGAAATACTACTTTCACAGAAGTGTTTATAAAGATTAGTCTCATACTTCTCTCATGCTAACGTGTAAAAAGCTATACTTTATTCTATAGGGTAGGAGCAGCCTTCCACTTACAGCCACCTACCATGCAGAATGACAAAATGAAGCCCTACCAACCCTAGAGAATACTGCAGAATCAAGTTCCAGAGACAGCTTCCCTGTTCTCCTTTCACTTAGTTCAAGTTTCTCCTCCTGCACACCACTTTAATAGTATTTACTGGCCTCTGGTTTTTACTGCAGAGCAAACTTAAGATGACAGTACCAGCTATGATATAGCAAAGCCTAGTGTTGGCTAAGAACCTGGTATAAGCCTAGTGGGCACCCTAAGCTGCGTTACTGGCTCTGGTTGCCCTATCTTTGCTACTGTTTTTACAGCAAACATAGCTTAAAAACGAGCAGTGCACCTCCCTGTTGCAATCCTCCAGTTGGATACTGCCAAGCAGACATACCCTAAACCAAGGGATGGAGGGAGACACTTGACTCTGAGGATTACAGCGTGCAAACAGAATGCTCAACATTTCGCAAATGGTTTACAGCTATGAATTTAAAACATAGTTGTGTTTGTAACCAGTGCCTTGTAGAACTTTATTTGCTATGAAAAAAAACCCAACTTGAGCAAGCAATTTTTGCTACTATGCCAACTTTTTTCCAACAAAAGAGCTTTTTAAAAGCTGTTCCATGTAACAGTTTGATAAAGATCTATGGAAAAAAGCAAACCTGTATTTCTCTATTAGAAGAAATTGCATTTAAATGCAATAGGAGAGTTGGGTTAATGTTATGCAGAAAGATAGCTCATGCTTAGCACAACAGGCCGCAGCACAGTGCTTTATTCTTTCAGCAATGCCAGCTCTAAGTGAAAAGTAGAAGTCATAAGCAAGTACAGCATAAAAAACCCTAGGGCCTTGCCCGTGAAAAGATTTGCTCATTAAGGCTGTGTCTCATGCTGTGCTCAGGATAGATGATGGCCCACAGCTCAGTTACTGGAAGTTTGCAAGCGTTAAAGCAGGCATGTAGATATCTACTGAGAATATACAGCATCTGCACACAGGAAAACATTCATTCTTCATGATTTCATTACTGCATGTTCACAGCTGGAACACGAATGCAACTTCATTCAAACAACAGCAATAAGCTATGCCTTAAAAACAAGTTGTATGTAAATGGGTCTGGCTGGAATCAAGGCTGTAAGTAGGATAAAATTGTGCACAGGAAAAATCATATGCTGCTGCAATCTCAATTTGGTACTTGGTTTGGCTAGTGCTTTAAAAACAAGTAAGTAATGCAGTATTTTTCTTAACAACAATTCTGTTGTAACATGTCTTGCCATGCACCAACCCTGTGGTCCTCCTCTGCCAATCAGTATTTAAGAGTATCATATGTCATGAAGAAATTCAAGATAATCCAAGAAAGGTTTTTGTTCCAATTTATTATTAGAAATGTGGCAATCCTAACAGCTAGTAACTGGCCAGTACAAGTTATGGACAAAGCCCTAAATTAACACTTGAAATTTTGACTCCCTCTTTCCCAGAATGAAAACTTACTTCTTCTCACAGAAAAAGAAGAGAACTTAAAAAATGTACACAGGTCTCTCAAACCTTCTTCTTGAGGAAAAAAAATGATCCTTACATTTAAGACCAAATCCTGCATCCATTAAAGTCAACAACTTTCTAGTTGAAAAATGAATTTACTGAGTGCAATCAACTTTTAAAGCTGAGAACTGTAATTAAATCAATGGGGAACTACTTAAGTGCCCATGGCACCATATGAACTATCAGCAATATCTGATATCTGATGGATTAGCCAAATTTTTTAAAAATAGTACAGTTATTTGCAGTGATGTAGTAAAATAGACTTTAACTGGCCCAAAGGAACAACTAAGAAAACAGGGGCGCTATTTCTTTAGTGTGTCCTTAGACACACACAGATGCACCTACACATAGACAAAGCTACAAATACTTTCTGAAGTAAGATGAAAGGCTGAATTATCGTCTACTTACAGGAGTATTGGACTGTTCGGTTAACTTCTGCTCCCACATCCTCAAACGCCGTTCCCGTTCCTTTAGCTCCTGCTCCTTAAAGCTCAGATCACGCTCCAGTTTCTTTAGTCTCTCTAAGGTTGCCTCAATTTCACATCTGCACGGAGACAATTTGTTACGTCTTGTCTTTTCCTGGCAGATATAAATTGTTCATAATTTCTACTTGAATGTTAATTAAATGTGAAAGGCTGAAAAGCACAATACCAACTCAAGCAGTTCATTTAATTACCAAATGCAAACCCTTTCAGAGTTTTAAGAACAACTGGGAATGTTTATAGTTGAGAATAACCATAATACCTTCAGTTGAAGAAAAATATCATTTAAAAGAGTAAAATGCCACAGCGTAACAACACTTTAAAAACTAGAATGTCATCTTTTCCCTCAACATCATGAAACACAACCTTAACCACAGAGAACCTGCACTAAGAACTGGTAACGGGACCATCATTAGCAACACAATACGGGCAGTCTAAGAAGCCCATTTGCCCAAGTTTGTAACTTGGCTATAAATATTATTTGGACTTAAAATATACAGAAGCACCACTGGGGTCTTTTCGCACTCACATTCCTGTTTCTTTAGGTGAAGGTATAAGAGCAAGAAAATACACCATGATATGATCAAACCCTGCAAATACTTAACAAATACAGGCTTCTTGAGTAGGCACAGTTAATAAAAGGAGTTGGTTTACTTTTTGCTGCTTCTCACCATATACACAAAGGTACAAAAAATAAGAAAGGCAGGAAGTGAAGGCAGTACTCTAAGAAGCTTCAGATACAGTCTTTATTGGGTCACACTGCATGTAGTTTCTGTTGACTTTGGGTATGCATTTCTTTTAAACACATGAACTGAACTGCTCTTGGAAAAAAGTTTAACAAGTTTTGCACTACAAATGCATGGGTGTATACTAGAATGTACAGAAAAAAAGAATTCTGTCAGTAAATTGAGTTACATTTTTATGCTTGTGGGATAACTAAAAAAACCCCACCCCATAACAACTCCAATTTGTATAAGAAGTTGTATTTGCATTTAACAAACTATTTCTGTGACTGTCTGGAAGACCATGTACTACCTGCTACCTGCGTCCTGAATATTACTTCAACTGTTTCCTGATCACATTGTAGGAACAGTCAATCACAGCGTTTTGTTTTCCACCTAGAGTGAGCAAGCTCCAAGGGGCAAAGATCCCAAAGAAAGCTCTGAAGATAGCTACTGAGACTCTGCAATACTGAATCTTCTCCTCAAACTTTCACCATGTTTTCCCTTTATAAACACACTGCAAACAAAATCTGCTCCTTCTGATGTTTTAAAAAAGAAAATAAAAGTGCTTTAGGTGGTGGTGGTGAGAATGCTTGCTTTCTGTAAAACTCCTGTCCTCGTTCCTAGCATGGAATGATTAAGCTCTTCTCCAGCAGCAACTTAAAGAAGTTCAGATTCTCAATGTGGAAAACGCATACCCAAATAGCCTATTTAAGTAAATGAAATAATTTAAATATTCCAAATCTTACATATTTCTTATTTTAATGAGACACCTCTGTCAGAGAGTAACACAAAGTACAGCGAAAGGATTCAGAGCTGGAATAACTAGCGAAATCTACTGCAAACTCTTACCACCACGCTTAATTCTACTGCAAAAATCAGCCACCTGGGGCAAGGGCATTTATCACACTTAAATCCTGCTGAGTGAGCTGTTCGATGTGGTGGTCCGAACAAATGCCCCTCACAATTATTATGCTTCAGATTTCAAGCAAAATTCTCTCTCGTATTTAGGCATGCAAAGGTCAAGGCTGATCTCTGTGCTGGGTGGAAAGTGGTCATGCATCCTAATAAGGAGACAACAAAGGAAGAAACTGGCCGGAAGGTCAGAAGGTGACTCCTCTCCAAACATTCATTTTGCTACCATAAACCCCTTCTGACAGGTGCAACATATACTACACAATCTACTGTGGGAACTACAGAGCAACCTGAAGATGGTTACAAGTGCTGCTTTTCTTAGCTTGTCTCTCAACATCACTGCTACTTATATGCAACTCTATAATTTTTAAAATACGTAAATTAAGTTCTCTTTTAAATAACATTCTGCACTAGGAAAGTCCTGGTAACAATAGCTTTCTGTATGTCAAAAGTCAGTTCTGCACTGTAATTACCTCTCTTCATTAGACAGAAACTTCTCATAATAAAAGGTCAGTCTGTGAAAACAGTTGCATTCTGAAAAATAATTCCACTGTATAATAAAACTGTGTAATTAAAGAGAAAGCTACCGTACATTGCCCAGTTAATGAGTCTTACCTCATAAATGAGGCAGCTTGAAACATTATACATGGTAGGGCATGTGGACTTGTTTGCTTCTGTAGTTCTGCAGTCTGAGCTTACTGGCTTTTCTAGAATAATCTCATTCTGTGACACTGAAGAATGCATACTGTATTATTAGAAACTATAATGATAAACAGTCACAGATAAACAAATGCCAGTCATTGTTTTTAATGTGGCTAATAATCAGAATTGCTACTGATACACTAATAAAAGTATCACTAATAGGCTATTTTAATCATTACAACAGCCGCTCGCAGGGAAGAGGAAAGAAGGACAAATGCAGTCAGTACGTAAGACTAAATGCAGACAAATGTGATCTCTCACTGAATTGGAACATCATTACTTCAATAGTAATTTTTTTCCTACTGCAATAAAAGTGACTTGAGAAAGAGCTCCAAAAAAATCACAGAATATGAACTCGAACATAAGGCAGACCCATGCAACTCAGTTGTCAGACAGAGCTCCAACTCCGTTAAATAACAAAAATATGAAGGGTAGCACAGTTTGGAAGACACTGAATTATTTTAAGGAAATGACAGAACAGGCAAGTTAAAATGTAGTATTTATATAAACATGAAGACCTGTAAATGTTGCAAGTAAGATCACACTGAAGATAGGTCTAAGTGTAATTTATCACCTCTGCCTGTCTTGTATGGACTCAGCCCACTCTCAGTTTTCATGCCAGCCAGAGATATTCAAGACTCTGGTTACTTGCTATTACAGATGCATTTTTTGCGTGTCTCTATACCAAACGAACATCACCTTGCCTCTTTTTTAAGAGTGGGGGAAAAATGTAACCCTGGCTCATCGGAGTTTTGATTTGCTTTGATAAGTGCAGTATCCCTGGGAAAGTGCAGGATCTCTATCACTAATTTGGAGGTTCCTCAAGGAACAAGTGTAGCCTTTGCTTTTTCCAAGGCCACCCTTTTCCAGGGTGACAGCCAGGCTTCATTAAAATTCCCTATTTCTTGGTAACACATCTCAATTCTTTCCCTGTTGCTGGTTTAACTATCTCTTTGCAAATCACTATGGGATAAAATATATGCAAAAAAATAAAGCAATAAGTAAAAACTAAGACTTTACAATGCAGAAGTTAAACCACATTAAACTTCTGTGCAGCTATTCTCAGAAATGGTCTTAGTCTGTTTTAGGTAACCTCTCAGGATCACTTTATGCATAGAAGTCTTCCACCCACTTTAACTTGCATGTTTTTTTTGCATACTTTATTAATCTGGCTTAACCTTTATGAGTGCCACATATAGACACGGTTTTCGCATCAGGGATGGCATCCCATACCAGAATTCAGGCAACAGAGCATGCCTTTCACCCAGCTTGCAAGCAAGCCCCCACACGACCATGCTCTTTCTGCACTTTGTGTTTTCGTTTCTACTTAATTCAGAAACCATCTTTGCTTTCAGGCAAATCGTACCTCATCATGAATTTGTATTTTCTCTCTCATATTTTCTTGTCTGCATGTTATTCGTTCTTCCAAAAACAAAAGGCCAAATTTACCTTTAACACAAGTCTGCACGGTAACAAGTTTTTCAGTGGCTTGATAGTGCCAAAGAATTTTCTGTTTCTACATGGATTTTCATTAACACCTTGTTAGCCACTGCTCATCTGAGCAATGTAAGTACATCAAAATGAAATTTGCCAGAAATCCTTGGGCTACCCTTGTCACTCTCTATGAAATGAATGAATTTTGTAAAACAGAAGTTTAATGTTACCAAACATCACTTAGCACAGCTTTTATTCTGGTATATTGGCAAGATTTAAGAAGGTATTTGTTTTTCCTAAAGCAGTTTTGAGTACCCCTGAGTAACAAGCGATAGGACAAGAGGAAATGCACTCAAACTGTGCCAGAGAAGGTTTAGATTGAGTATTTGGAAAAATTTCTTCACTGAAAGGGTAATCAGGCATTGGAATAGCCTGCCCAGGGAAGTGGTGGAATCACTATCCCTGGAAATGTTCAAAAACTGTACAGATGAGGCCCTCATTGACATAGTTTAGCTGTGGACTTGGCAGTCCTGGGGTAATGGTTGGACTTGATTTTAAAGGTCTTTTCCAACCTAAACGATTCTGTGACTTTGTTCATCTTTTAAATAAATATTTTTTCTATATATGGGTGTATAAGAAACCCCTCACTGGGGGATATTTTTCTTCCAATCCTCCTTGTATTCTGTTGGCTGCCAAAATCACAACACGACATTCAGAGCCTGCATCAATAATGGCAGCCAAGAAATCTGTTTTTATACTTTAAATACCCGGCATTTATCCCAAGCCTTAGAATACGGGGCCGGGAGGCAAGAGGCCACACTGACAACACTGTAAAAGCAACACCGCGGATAAACCCCTTGTAAACACGTGAGAGCCGGGGAGCGGCAAGGGGAGGGAGGCACTGACCACAGCGGAACCTCGCAGAGCCGTCCGCAGGGCAGCGGCGCCGAGCAGGGGGCAGTCCCGGCCCCGGCGGCGGGGAGCGCAGGTGGGCGCCGTGGCCAGCAGGTGGCGCGCCGCTGCCGCCTCCGGGGCCCGAAGCCGTGGGGCTGCCGGCGGCGCGCTGCTGAGTCAGGGCAGGAGCGGCCCCGGCCTCGGCTATTTATAGTCCCTCCATGTGACCGGGGGCCGCTCACTTTTTCCACTGTCCCGGTTCAAACTACACGTTTCGCTTTTCCAGGGAAGCCTGCGGAGGAAATGCGGGATGCTGGCTTTAGGACGAGCCCCACTTCCACGGGATCTTCCCTGCCCTCCTGCACTGGGGTTCTTCCATTCCTGCGCCAAGTGCAGGCAGGGAACCGTCCCATATTTCTGCTCCCAGCTTATCTGGAGCAGGGCCAGCGCTGCTTAATATAGACTGAGCACCGGTAAAAATCTTCTCCCTATGCAGAGCTGTTGTCGATTTTCTTTTCCAAACAGAAGGATGTGGTGTGAAGCAGTGAGCTTCCCAACTGGCACACAGGCTTTGGGGGACAGGGTTTTAAAGTTCTGGCACGTACCAAAACCAGGCTGAAACTTTTACTGTAAAACAGTGCCACGTAATAGCTTTTTCTCAAACCTGCTCTCCATTTATAACCACTTATGAATAAAAATGACCATAGCAGTAGGTGCAATCATATGCTCAAGCAATGCTGGTGTACTATGCAAAACCAGCGCTGGCTTGGGCATATGCTGAATGCGTGGACACAAAGTTAGTGCAAAGGAGAGGATGCACAAAACAGCAGAACACATACAGGCACAGACAAACGGAGGCTTGATTTCAAAACTTATCTTTTTCTGCCCTTCATTTTCATTTTGTTGGGTTTTTTTAACATGTGCCTACGCATTATGAAACTTGCATCAAACATACTTGTACCTGAGCTGGTTTTGCCCTCACATGGCTCACTGAAAAGACTTAATTGGCTTTAAGATGTGAATCACAAAACCATAAATATCATGATACCTAAACCAGCGTAATAATAAATACAGGGTACAGCTAAGTGTATTGGCTCCTAATACAAGTTTCACAACATTCTGAGCATTCCTGAAAAACAAGGTAAGTTACGTTCTAAAAATACCTCAAGCACAGATATTTTCTACCAATACATCATCGGAGTCTGATGTCTTTCTGAAAAGAATATGGACTCACACTATTTAAAAGGAAAACCACGTCATTTCATCTCGGGAAGAAAGAAACTTACCTCCACTCCGCCTTGTTATGCAGGAATGAGTTACACTGGTCTGGAAGGTTACTGTCATTTGACATAGATTCCAGGATTGAAATGATTTGCTTGAATGATGGCCTTTTCTGAAGACAAAAAACAAACCCACAGCATTTGTATTCACACACTACTACTGTGCAAAATTACTTGCAGGAATTTTTCAATAAAAAGACTACCAGTAACAGAAACTGGGATGCTGCGTTCTGAACACCACATCCTGCAAGAGGACTCTAAATTTGTAAACTTTCTTTCTTTCTTTTTGTTCTTCCCATTGAAGAAAAGATTTGTTTGGTAAGAGTGACATAAACCAGCAGGACTCAAGCCTTAGCTCAGCCTCCTGTATCTACCATTAAAACCTTTTGGTATTCAACAAGAGCATTAAACAACATTAGTAGCATAAATAACCATCAAGATTCCCGATTCTAAAGTTTTCCTCAAGCTAAGAAGGAAAATACTGCCAGAAAGGGAAGGCTGCACCCATTAGCAACAGGTAATTAGACAGATGTCCTTTTACAGGTAGTAACCCACACTCTTTAATGTGTGAACAAGTATTTAGCTGCCCATCAAAAATGGGTTTCTGGCCACTGTTCCCTTCTTGCAGATGATGACAGACTTTCCAGAAAACATCTCACTTGGCTGCCACAGGAGCAGAAAGGGAAGAAGTGAAGGTTGAGGTCAGACGAGGATGATTTGCCTGGCAGCTGAGCTCATGTCAGCAGTGCCTGTGCCCTTCTGTCCTGGGCTCACTGACTTAACTGATGGATGCTCTCCATCCAGCACCCACTGTGCTCACCGGTCACTGACAGTGGTTAAAACTTCTCTGTATCTTCTACTTTCCCCCTAGTCCTAAAGGGAAGCTATGAAATAGGATAATAAGGGAAAACTGAAAAAGCCACAGTTAAATGTGTTTCTTGAAAGAGCACTGACTCTGTTAGTCTGTTTGACAGACCCCAGACAAGGTTGAGACAAAAGGTTGAAACAAAATGTAGATACATAATAAGGGGATGATGCACATTCTCTCTCTATCCCGCCAGTAATTATACCATTTCTGCTAAAATTACAGATGCTGCAATTAAAACGTGCATTTTAATTTGGAAGCACAAAAAACAATTAGGAACAATGCTGAGGTGTCTCTCCCTGGAAGATCCAAGTGATTTCCACATTATAAAAGAAAGACAATTTCTTTATTTTAAATGTCAAACAGCATGAAAATGTGTCAAATGCATAACAAAAAAAAAGACAAGCTCTCTTATACTGTAATGCTGCACTGTTCGGCTGTAACTGGCGGCTTTGTCTGTCATTTTTGGTCCATCTCCATGACTTGAGGCAATGGGCAGCTGGATAAGCTATGCAGATTTTCTTCACACAGACAGCACTTGCCCCAGCCATCATGTGCTCACGCAATTTGGCCCCCAGCCCAGTGTCCACGGACTGGCAATCTGGGTGCACCGAGCAGCAGGTGCCTATTCAGCAGCACACTCCTTGCACTTGTTGATACAGTCCCAATGTGGAAACCTGCATTTATGGGGGGGCTGAAGGAGGCAGCAGACTTCTCCCTACATGGGTGATGCCACCAGACCTGCCACGGCTGAGTAACATGTTCTGAAAGAGCACCAACTTCCTTGGTCAGGGATTGTGCCACACCAGGGGTACAGACCTCAAAATCCATCCCTGGCATCAACGAGGACAGAAAAATCTGGTGCAGTTTAGGGGCAGGAGAACCTTCCAACAGCCCTTCTTGCTACTACAGCTGTATCTCCTGTAACCACCTCAGTGGCTGCAAACTGTTGAGGGGATTTCAAGAGCATCCCAGATGATGATGAGGGTGCCAGACAACAGACAGTGGGTCCCCACCAATACACCAGGGTACTGCTACTGCTATGTAATCTCCAGCAGACTGGCAGGTGCATAATGTGCCTGTAATAAAGTCATTCTACTTTCAGGAAGAGATTAAGGGCAAACATCCCTATGCTGCATTAATTACAATCCTTTATGGCTTATTTAGGATTCTTTTATAAAACACTCCCATGAGTTTTGCTTGCTCCTTCTTTCCTGTGAGTGTACTGGAAAGGATAGGGTAGGGCTGACCCTAGGCGAGCACAGTCAACACTACTGAGTCTTCTCTGGAGTAACTGGAGTGGAGACAATGACAGAGAACAGTTTTACTAAGCACAGGTGAAAGCACCGGCTGACCAGGGAGACTCAGCAACACAAACTCTTTGGGTCTTGCGCTACAGGCAAAGGAACTGTTGAGTTGCACAACTAGAGCTGGAACAAAGCAGTCACGCTGTACTGACAAAGCCTGTACATCTCCGGCTGGGCAATTTCTGTGAACAGCCACCAGCTACCCTGCCAGCTTTGTAGCTGCCAGATTTACAGGTACCAGCTTTCCCTGGAGGCAAAGCTGACAGGAAGACACAAGCCTGCTCTGCCATGTGGGTTTTGTTGGTTTCTTGCCCCTAGGCAAGGATAAGTTCAGATTTAATAGACGCACGCTAAGTGCAGTCTGACAGCTTGGTTAAAACTGGCAAGAAGCAACTGCTGAAACTGGGAGCCCAAGCCACAAAGCTTTTTTTGAAAAAAGTCTTATTTTTGGTGGGTGAGTGCCTAGCACTTTCTAGAAAGGCAGGCATCTCGAGTCAGTCCTTATGAGAGATGCTTAAAATATCGAGGCATGAGTTGCCTTTGGAAACTGTTTCCCTTTATATCTGTGATGTCTCATACAAAAATCTTTAAAATATATGTCTCTCTAGAACTAATTCTGGCTAATGTTTTCAGCTGTTTCCTTCCACTCTGCATAAAACCAGGATATTTAATCCATATGGCTTTGCTTTCTTACTGCCTTTTTGCTTCCAGGTTTCTGATTTCCATTAAAAGATTCAGTAATTTATAAACATTTTTGATGTTAAAGTAGGGATAAACTGAGGGAACAGATGAAATGAGAAAGAACCACTCACCTGTGTTTCAAAAGCAAATATCCCCAGCAAACAAAGGCTTCAGTGATGAGTGACCTTGTTTGCACTATTATCTAGTACCCAAGCAAAAGCAGCTTATTTGGTAAGGATTTTAACACGCGGAAGTAGTCATTTAAGATACTTAGTAACCACAGAGATTGTTCTTTCATAATGACTGACTTAAAATAATTAGTAATTAACATTTTAATAAAATGCTTTGAACACACTAGGTACTGTTTCTTTCAGCTAACAGTTTAAACTGTATAAAGACTACTATTACAAATACCACGCTGAGCAATGCACCATGGACACTTTTTGCCATATATGAAGAAATTCTTAAGAATTCAAAGCAAAGTTAATAACTCTGTCCATTCCCATGAGGAAGTTACAGTGTAAGCAGTGCTGCTCTACAGCAGCTCTTAAAGTGCATTCCTTCGCCTACAGTAAATGCACATCCTTCTTTTCTCAGGGGTAATCCACTAAAGATACTTCATGCTTTCTGTGGGCTAAAAGTATGCACATTAGCTATTGCTTCAGAGCAGCTGAGAACCTCAAGCTCACCCCTGCTTGACCTTCAGTAACTTATTCATGCATTGACTACCTGATTTTCTAAAGCTATTCCTGGCAAAAAGGAAACGCTGCACAGAGCAGTATTTTAGAGGAGTGTGCTCCATCTTTTGGCTCATGCAGGCCACACAGCCTTTATATCAAGGCATTCTGAGAGCTGCAAGTAGCAATCCTTTCCCAACGTGTGACAGAGTAAGTCAGTCACATGCCCAATTACTTCGTTTCAGTCATGTGAATAAAGCATTTGTAATTGCTTAACAGAAGAAAAGCTGCATAAAAAAGTAGCAAAGACCAGACTGTCAGGAAAACTCATATAACATGAGACTCACTCTTTGCACACATCAGAGACTCCTCTGGGAACACTGCTCCCAGGAACCAGCCCACACCCAGGTGAATTATTCAGGCAGACAGAATTCAGCCTGCTGGCTGGGCATACTTCTTCTACAAAACACAGATCCCTCCCTCTCCCTGAAAAACAGCAACAGCTTTCTGGACATGTATATATGCGGCTAGCACAAGGCAGAGGGCGAGCTGATCTAGTATGTGCTGCAATTACAGAAAAGAAGCTCAAATAATTCTTACTCTGCAGTATTTGTTAGCGATGCTGATGCTGGGAAGTACTTATTAAAGATACGTCATTGCCACTGGAGAGTGCTTTTCAGTAATTACTGGCCTAGAACTTACACAGCCTATTTGTATATTCAAAGATCTAAAGCATTTTTCTCCTCTCCCTTTTGAGGAGAGATTAAAGATGGAGACAATAAGAGAATGGCATTTAAATGGGTGTTCACACAGAAACCACATGTCGATGATGGATCTCAGCCTTCTACATCCATTCTACAGGAAAGCAACACCTCACTTAAAACCAAAGAAATTTTAAAAAAAGAAACAAAGTGGGCAAGTCTCCTTTCTTATGTTACTCTTCTATGGCTACTCTCTGGTGATAACAAGTTCTAGCTCTAGAGCATCTAAGGGCTACAATCTGTCTTGGGATAAGTCTTGGTCTCTCTGAAGTAGTAGCTAACTTTCTCCTGAGTTTAAAGGAACAAAGTTCTTCCTGGTGCCTTGACTTGAGAAAAAAAAAGCATAATTTTCTTTCCTTAACTATCCTTCACTCTCTCAAATACCTGCATAGGCAAAGGAAATTAAGATGCTAATCCTTGTTAATACAGCTAGGATGCCCACAGGCTCTTTCCAGACATTTTCATATGCACCAGGATGGAAGCAGAGTCTGTTTAAAGAAGGTAACTCCCATAATCTACAAAAGCTTTTACTAAATACTCTCTTTAATTTCTCTTTTATAGTTTATTCTTGCACGGGCAGATTAATAGTGACAATGGTTTGGCTCTTTAACTTGTATTTTTACTCTGTTTTCACAGTTAACCAGTATATTACAGTACTTCTATCATTATATTAATACAGTATAATCATTATAAAGCACATCATTCAAATGGAAAAGATTAGGAAAGGTTTGATGTTAATTTAGACTGCTGTTCCTACCCACATTTTATGGATTAACTTTACATGTTTTCAAGACAAGAAAGGCATCAAAATTGGACCTTGAAATATGTGATGCTCACATACATCCAAGAAAGACTATTGAAAGAAAATAGAAAAGAACAATTTTTCTCTTGCTCCAAAATGATTACATTCTTGCTATCTCACCTGTTTACTGTCATTGTCTTTAGTTGTCAGGTAAGTTAACAGTAGCATAGTTAACTCCTGATTAAAAGAGACATTTAGATATAAATATGCAAACCCATTTTTAAAAAAAAAAAGTCAGTCTCAACTATCACACATGTGAAGAAATGTGTCTATCAGCGTGCATCAATGGTCAGTCAGCGTTGTCCCCCAAAGAAACACTAACACATTTACTAAAACAAGGAGGGGGGTGGGAGTGGTGGTGGCATGAAAATCAAACACACATTAAATTACCTTTGAATCAGCATCCCAACACTGGTGCATCAGTTCTGCAAAACTTCTGGGACAACTGCTTGGAATGGTTAATCTCTAATGAAAAGAGAATGTACCAGTTATTGGAAGCATTTCACTTTAAGCTGCTACTAAAAGATTTCCTGTAAGAGCAATGGAATTAGAAGTAGCAAAACACTCTTTTTTTAACACAATATAAAAAGTGAGGATTGAAATATTAAAACAATCAAATTACTAATATTAGCAAGACACACAATTAATTAACCTATGAGGAAGGAAGGGAACAAATGTACAAATGTTGCTCCTTAAGAAAGCTTGGGGACAAGGAAGTAAAAATGAGGCAAACAGCTTTTAATACTAAAACATAATAGTTTGTGCAGGTTACTGCGGGCTATTCCAAGATGCTTGTCAAGATAGGTATAACGTATAGCCTGCATTAATTCCTTTCTCCCACACAGATGATCCAGCTGTACAATACTGTAATCACTTCTGATATAACGAATGGCTGAAATATATATTAAAATAAGGGATTAGGAAGAGTTAAGTAAAGCTCTACATGACACGAGATTTCATAAGCCTGTGGTCAGAAGGATTAATGAGGACATGCAGATCTCAGAAAGCACTCAGAGAGCACAGTGAACTCATACAAATACTTCATAATGACAGAAGACAAGGAGTTGCTGGTTATAGCCAGGCCCACTGACTACAGAGAATTAGTTCAAAGTTTGTTTATTTTGCTTTGCTGCAAGTTTTAAATCATGAAAAGATTCCCTCAGCTGGTCTTAGAGGACTTCTAGCTTAAAGACTCTGCCTCCAGACTGGAAAGCCTAAAAGCAAATCCTTTCCCATACATACACACAAGGATACTGAAGCCTCTCCAGTTGATTTAAATGTGCATCCCAACAACACGACACATATAAGGAGATGCCTCTGCTCTCGCTAAGGCAGTTAAATGACTTCAGATGTTCATACTAAATTAAAAAATTACATTGATGAGAAACAGTTCCTCAGTGAAAGCAAGGCCAAATATAAGAGGGGTCAAGCTGGAAAAAAGGCTTCTTGTCCTGTAACAGGTGAGAACCAGGTATTACACTTGTGTTCAGACCAGCCTGCCAGGAAGACCCCTTGATCTGTCATACTGCTGCCATCCAGAAGCAATGCAGAGCAAGTTGTGGCAAACTGTACCATTCTGTTATTGTAGCTTGACCTGCAAAGCTTTACAAGCCACAGCAGCCAAAGTAAGAGCTAACAAATTCTGCTCCACAAGCATTTGAACACCACGAAAACATGAGATACACAGCCAGGACACTGCAGGAGTATGATCATTACAATAATGTACTACCTTAAGGTGCAAAGCTTTATGTGCAAGAAATACACTGAAATTTGTGCAATGTATAAACAAATTGTACTGGTGCTTGATCTCTGGTTAAGACATTAGCCTAAAAATACACAGGGTAATCTTGCTACAGTATTTGTTTGTAACCCTCACTGTTCCAGGAGGTGGAAAATCAGCTGCAGTCACCATTTATGCGTCTCACTTGTGTAGACTGTTATCTGTCATGCAATATAGAGGCAGCAGGTTCCGAAAGTGTCATCTTCTAATAAAGATGACATTTCTCAGTAGTAATTTATTATGAGATCATGCCTAGCATAATCTGAACTCTCGTGTTTCTTTTCTGGATTAAATACATAATTATATAGAAACTCTATCAGAATAAAAATAATACTTTGAAATTATGTAGAGAGTCAAAAAAGACCCATACAGAATCATTAAAATCCGCTTAATTTGTTGGGCTGAGGCTTTGCAAAGGGGGATTTTTCACCCTATGCAATATGGTTTGGCCTCAGTCCCACACTGATTTTAACAAGAGACTTGCGCTGCAAAAAATTAAGGACTGGCTCAACAGTGATTGAAATCTATTGTGAACTGGAACTATGCAACCCCACCAATGTCAACAGATTGAACTGAGAGCAGAACATGACCCTCACACTTGCTTTGGGACATAGAAACTATGAAGGAAAGTAGCAAAAGCTGGCTTTTACAAGGCTTGTGCTTGGCATGTTCCCGAAGTCATGGCCAGAAAAAAAGAAAACAACTATGTAAGTGTTAATGCCCCCTAAGCTCCCTGGCACCTTTCCAAAGAAGATGGTAGCAAGAGGCTAGTGGCACCCGGCAGACAAAAGGCTGTCTCTGAAAATGTCACCCCTTAAGTTTCTTCAGCCATGAGTAAAATAGTTGTCATGTCGTTGATCCAGAAAACTGTAGAGAAATGCACACTGTACCCTCTGACATTTTTCAGAGTATGACTACACCTCTTTATAACATTCCCAATGCTACTCTGCACTCCTTACATAAAACTGCATGTGGTAGGCATAGGAAACAAATACTGTTGATGGAAGGCTTTATGGTTCCTCCTTCAAAATGAGGTATGAGCCTTTTCCTGAAGTAGGAGAAAGAGCCTCTTTGTGCCTCCTGCTCTGATAAACGCTGTAGAAGACTACATTCATAGTCCTCACGCTGTTGGCATAGCTCTTCCAACTAATCAGTACATCACAGTATCACTCACTGGAATTAATCGAGTCCTCCAATAGAAGAAAAAACAGAGGGGGGAGGTGTGAAAAAAAAAAACAATAAAAATATTAAACTAAGAGGAGGAAACCTAACTCTTCTGTTCAACTCTGAAACATTTTTGAGAAACAGTTTATGTAGAGTAATAGGAATCTGTATTGTACAGCCACTGCCTCACCATTGTAATGTTTCCCAAGCTTCCGCTGTGTCTAGATAGAGGAGGTTTCATCTTTGTGGAGGATTTCCATGCTTGTCTGTGTGTGGTACAGTCACAACTTTAAATGTTTTTTAAATGTAGTTACTGTCTTTGATATCAAGGGACTATGTGTTCAGATATAGGCTCACATGTCCAACTAACTGAAAGCCTCAATTTGTGAGAAGAAGAAAAGCGAGGCTGGGGACACTGCACAAACGGTGTTTACGCCACTGAAGTGCTTTTGAAATGGAAAGACTCTGCATGAGGAGGCTTGCAGCTATGCCACAGCCTTGCCGATACCAGTGAGGAGCTCATCTTCAATGTAGTGTTGAACGTAGGTGGCAAAACTGTAATTTCTCTCTTTTTTTAAAACTATTTTTTCTTCTTTTATTTTTGAAATTTTCATCTAAGCGGCAGTTTCTTGTACTATAGTGACTCCTGCTGGGAGAGTTAAGTTGAAGTAGCTGAAGGTCTCTTACAGATATATCAACTCCCGGCCAGTAAAAAGATGTCCTAAACGCAGGAGATGGAGTTAAACTGTTCCCCTACCTTGGACGCAATGGCTTCTTTCATCACTAAGAACAAACCCCTAGGTTTTACAATTGAGACTGAGAAACTAGTACAGTACTTGTACAATTTTTGATCTACAGCATCACGACGTGAAGCTGCAACAATTAGATGTAAAGGGTCCATTCATGAGGAATAACATCACTTTGACCCTTTGTGTTAGCTCCTACTGCTAATCTTTCCATACGCGTGAACTTACTTTCAATTTGAAGAAGATGAAAAAGTCTTTTGCAAAACCCCAATACTGTTTTCTGATCTATGTACCTGAATGTAGAAACGTAGTCTTACCTCGTTTTTTTCCACTACAAGCCAAGCTACTTGTAATCCTTCCAAGCCTTTAAAGGGGACCTCCCTTGTTAGCATCTCCCAGAGAACCTGGAACAGAAAAAAAGAAAAGAATTTTTATTTCTGTACTTTGTATTTTAAATACATTATTAAACCTTAATACAGCACTATTCTGTATCCAATTATCAGGCAACCAGTTTCCATTTGCAGGAACTTGGGCCAGTGACTGTGTGCAAGATCCTATCACTAAATTAATTTGAATGTTTCTGCTTTTTCCTCCACAGAAAAAATGAGATGAAAAACTGGGTTGTGTGGGGTGTAATGCCTGCAATTTTGTGAGAGCCATGGAAAATGCTTTTTACTTTCTTTGTACACTATTAAGTTCACATGTGACTGTTGAAACTTGGGAAGACAATGAATTCCTCCTCTCCTTCTCAGCCTCAACTAGACACATCTTTGCTTTGTAGTCATTTTGCATTTAAAAATATTTCTATATGATTGCAACTAGTGTTTCTCAGTAGTCAGAATATGATCCAAAAGGTATTCTGCTCCTATGATATATACATATGAAAACATTAAATATCATTTTCCAAGCAAAATTATAATTGCTTATCACAAAGTATGTGATTATGTTAACCTCACCATACAGAAAATTACTCTGTTCTCCTCAATATTTTATAAACACACTGTCCTTAAATAAGGAATGATCTCCTATTTTGCATGTCTTTAGCATTTTGGTAGCACAGTATCCAAGAATCTAAGCTACTCTGTAGAAAAGTGTTTGGCATCACCCAAAAGGCTTCAAGTCAATGAATCCAACTTGGTTTTCTGCCATTGGGACTACATACTGGAGTTTGACCAAATTAACAGGCACTTTGTACCTTCACTTGAATATGTCTCTTTATTTTTTCCTCCCCTTTTATTTTGTTTTAAATCAGAACCTTTCTATACTTATTGTTACAAATATCTACATACAGACTTTTTCTTCTGCTCATATACTAAGCGTAACACCAACAAAGACATTATTTATGACATTATTTATGTAGGATCTGACAAAATGCATTACTATCCTTATGCAAGTCTATATATCCAAGTCTCTATACCCTCACTATTTGGGCTAGTACCAGGCTTATTCCAGCTACATCATATTGAATGGATTCTGGCCAGCTAGGAAAAAAAAAGTAAGAATATTGGCAGATGCAGCTCAAGCTGAAAAAAATGCAGAGTTGGGCGTTTAATCAAGTGAAAAGGCTGCTACATCAGCAGACCTATCTGTCTAATTCTGCTCTAGTCAAAATACCGATTAGTAAAGGTAAAAGTATCTTGGCAAAATAAGCAAAAGGTCAGCTCTCCTGAGAGTAAGACACATATGGAGAAAGCTATCATAGAGGTACTCAACTATCCTGTTTGTCTCAGTTCATTCCTTTTAGAAGGAAAAAAGGCACCTCTATTTGTAATGCCAATTATCACCTCTCTGCCAGTAGAGAAGGAAATTTAACTGCAAGAGAAGGAAATAATTTAGCTGTTCCATGTACTTCAGACAAAAAAACAGTGTACAAAACAGCCAGTTTAAAACAAAAGCCTCTGGATCAAATCTAACTCAGAGTTTAATAGCCTTGCAGAACCACACCATCTGTGTGGCTGTATCATGAAACCACAGGGAAGAAACTCAAGTTTGCACATCAGATAGAGCAGTATCTAAATACATCTTCAAGTAAAGAACAATGAAATACGAGTTAAATGTCTCCAAAAGCCTTCAGCTGGAAAACTACTGGTCTGCTATCTTTCATTCAGAAGCCTGTAAATATTAAGGGTTGTCTTGTTTCATTCATGCACACAAATTTGTGCAGAACATTTTGCACTGAATTCCTTTATCATGACAGCTTTAGTGTTTATTTCCACTGCCTGTATAGATCACTGCCTTCCTAAACCAACAGTGTTAGCTTAAAACACTTCAAGACTGTAAAAAGTTCAAAAGAAAAACAGCAATCTGACACAACATGAAGAGTTTTTCTTAATGGATTATTTTTTACCAATAGCAGAAGAGAGTAAAAAATACAAAAATGGAATTTCAGAAATCCTTGTATTTAATTGCATAGGTTTAGAAAATATTGTAATAACAATGCAAACTTTGTACTTGGGCCAATGGTACAGATAAAGCCTTTCTGTCTGTCGTTTAAGCCCAGCCAGCAACTAAGTACCACCACCAATGGTGACATGTCTCTTATGTTCAGTTTTACAGGAGCTTTAACCCCATCTCATGAATTAGCTACCCTGAATCATCAGCTAAGGCGGATGATTGCATTATCAGACTTTTAAAAAAGGAGCAAATAGGTATCTTCTATATTCTCATTTGACTTTTCCTATTCCCAGGGTCATTCAGCAGCAGAAAAATCATTTCAACCTGACTTACTCCAGCCTCTCTGTTGCAAGATACACTATGTTAATTTCTAGAGCTGGCTGCCCAGCTCACCTCATATGGAAATCAATCTATCCTCCATTTCTGGTGTAATTTAATTGACACTTTTAATTTAACTTGTAATTTAATTTAACTTGTAATTTAACTGACACTTTCCATCCCATCTCGGATGGTAAGGATCACCTGCCTTCCTGATCACATCACATCTCTATGATGAAAGACAGCAGGTGCTCACAGAGAAACACCCAAGCTAGATACAATGATGGAAAACAAAGCATGATCATTTAATGGAGAGGTTTGCAAGCTGTGGCCTCTGAAGATGTTGTGCTTCTCTTTACACACAGAAACAGAG
Source organism: Psittacus erithacus (assembly GCA_009867235.2). Lineage (NCBI taxonomy): Eukaryota > Metazoa > Chordata > Aves > Psittaciformes > Psittacidae > Psittacus > Psittacus erithacus. Next base: position 34,882 of record WYDI02010859.1, on the reverse strand, counting down.
AGACTGTTCACCCTATACATGAAGCTGAGAATAAGAATTAAATGGTCCTCAGAAAAAGCTCATGCCCACACTTCTGTCAGCTCAGCTGTGCATTTCAATTCTCATCCTCTCAACTACGTGATAACAACCAAAAGGAAAAAAAAAACAAAACAACAAAACCCCCACACCCCTACCCCAGTTCAAAGTCAATAAAGATTCAAAGGACCATACAAGAGAGGGAACATCCAAATGAGTAACTTGAGAAAAAGAAAACACTCTGAACACATCTACACTGAGAAAAGGAAATGTTTCCTCAGTAGGAAAGTGTTCACAGACGTGGGACAGGAGCCACAATTAGCAGAAGTACAGCATGAGCAGAAAGTGTTGCACTCTTAGAGGTACTGCCCTTAGGCATCAAAATTAGGTTAGTCTTCTCTGCATTGATCCAAGTGGAAGTTAAAGATCCCATAATTCTTTTCAAAAAGAGTAAGGGATAACCCCTCGAGCTGGCCAACATTCCCTCTATAAATAACATATGTTCTCATAGCTAAAGCAATGTATGAACTATTGCTAGAAGCATAACAGCTGCTACATTTAACAGCAGTCTCTATGCTACCAATAGCCAATTAATGGTTTTACTTTTTGTTCTTTTAAGTGTTAAAACAGTTCAGCCACATTACATAAGCTTTCTATGATTAAACACATTTATACTGATACGCAAACACGCACAGCAGTTTAATTTCGCAGTGCATGACAATTTTGCCAGTGTAACAAATTTTGACCATGTATCTTCATGATTTCAAAACAGTTTTTAGAGTGAACATTATCATTCCACATACACTTTCGTATCTGGAAGAGATGCAAGGAATCATTTTTGAGCAACATACACAATGGCATGTGAGTCCATTTCTGGGTTGATCACTTGAACACTTGGTGTCTGTTGTTTAGAGTACAGATTTGCAAATGGTTTCAAAAACAAGAATCATTGCATGGCTGAACTACAGTGTAAGACCTGTCTTTGTGTTGTAATAAATCTGGAACATTTAGCTGTAACATTTCACGGCAGTATTACAAATTATTTATTATATATCTCAAAGAGAATATATGGACCTGTTTAACTATTCATGAAGAGCAGGACAAATTAATCCGAATGTTAGCTATAAGCATGCGTGCAACTGCTCAGAACGAGGAAGATTCATTTCAGCTGAGGAGCAATTCAGACCTATGAGGCCGCAGAAAGACTTTGACACTTACGGAAAAAAGCTCTTGCACACCTTAAGCAGAATATTTAAGAGCGCAGACTGGTCTGGAGAAAGAAAAGCCAGTCATGAAAAAAAGACAGCAGAAAAGAAATTAAAGACAACCATGGGGAAGGCAACATATGCTGCAAACAGAGTATCTATGCCTAGCATCTTACTAGTTTACATTTGAAAGGATTCTGTTCTTTGTTAACAGGACTTTAACTGAAGAAAAGCAGATTTGTCTCTCTAGCACAAAAGCTGCTGGCAAATGTTATACTTTGAAAAGAGATTCTTTAAATTTTGTTTTCTTAGATGATAATAATTTGAAGAAACAAAAATACTGTTTCTAAGATTTTTTTTGTTTTCAGTCTTCCAGCTGATTTTCTGACAGTCTAACACTTACTATAGGGAGATTCCAACTTTCAATGTTATATTCTCACAATTTCTTGCTGGTATAACCCCATTATGTCAGTAATTTCATCAACAGAGAACTTGGGCTACTGCCATTCTTCATTTCTACCCCTGTATCTTCTCAATGATGGTGCTCCAAGGCTGGAGTTATAAAAAGACAAATTCATTCCTAAGTGCTTATGAATACGTAAGTTTCTACCCACAGTAGAATACATTAGCTCAAAACCAATATACTAAAAAAATGTGGGTCAAATATTATTAGGCATACTAAAGTAGCACTATACACACATAACAGCATTAAAATACTCTAGTAACACTGAGCTGTTTTCATGTGAGGGCAGTTGAGTTTTACTTCCAAGCACAGAGCTGTCAAAGGATCCTTACTTTCTGGACAAGGAAAAATAAACTATGTGTGACATACTGTTCCCAAGGCTCTGATAATACTTGACATCATAAGATATAAAGCAATTTCTTACCTTCTCCCACTTCTAGAACATGACTTAAAGTCAGTTTACACCAGGATGACTATGCGAGCAGTTTGAACTATAAGACCATGTTTGGAATTTCTCCTCTAACGTTTTTGCTTTGTTTTGAAACTGGAATGTTGCCCTTCAGTGGATAATACATGATTGCTTCCAGTAACAGTTTACATTAACATTTACATTTGTTAGCTTATGTTCTCTTACTGTTTGTGACCTAGTTCAGTTAAGCAAGCAAGCATTCTGAATCTGCCAATAAAGGCTTTTTTTTCCTCCTTGCATTTGCAAGCAATGGCATATCATTTCTGCTTTTCTCCTCACTATAAACAACTGTTTTGCAACAAGTTTAAATGATCTTCCACTGGGACATCAGCTTACCTATGTACAGCCACAGGTTAAAACCACAGATAGCTTGAAACCACAGTGCCAGCCCACATATATCTCCTCCCATCCCTTAAAGAGAAAGAGGCAATACTTGACAGGTACTGAAAGAACTCCTTATTCTGCCACCCATCATTGAATCCAAACCCAAAAATAGTTAGTACTCAGATATGCATGGAAACTACAGTCCTTTCCTTCACCTCCCCATCCCCCCAAAAAAGTATTCATTACTATTCTCTGTTAAGAGAAAGGCTATGGGGCTAGGCATACAATTGGTCTGCCCAGTAGGGCTATTTCCAGCCTATTTTGTACTGCAGAGCAAAGCCAAACTGGAATTTAACTGTGGACAGAGTGAAATAACCCGCAAACCTGACATTTTGATGAACTATAACTGATTGTTCCCCCTTCAGAAAAATGGCATATCAATGCTGGTCTTTCTAGAGTTCTAGATGATGCCTCTGCCTTCACAAGAGGTACAGTCTCTATTCTCAAACTAATGATAGTAGGGTCTTCTAAACAATTAAGCATGGAGAAGCAGCTTACTTTTCAGTAACACTCCATTTTATGGAAAGTGGAATCCTAATAATTTCATCCTGTTACACACCTATGGCAAGACAACCCTTTTCTCTTCCACTAAAAAACTACAAGGGTAGATTTATGATGCAGATTGTTCAGTGGCTCCTGCAAACCTTCAGACATATCCTGAATACCTGAGGTAAAGCATGCACTTCCCACACTGGCATGCTGCTAATCTAATTAGATAAGGATCTTACTAGGCAAGGCACTGTTCTTTTGCTTTCAAGCATGTAATTTTAAATTATGGCTCAGTCTCGAAAAAAAGTGTGATATTTTTTGTTCTTTAGAATTGTTGCTCTTACATCCCACAAATTCTGCCACACTAGAGAGCTGCTACTAGACGCAGGGAAATGAGAGGCACTCACCACTCCATACGAGTACGTGTCACATGTTTCAGACACTGGGAGACTTTGGATAACTTCTGGGGCCATCCATGGAAAAGTGCCCACTAATGACATGTGTGTTGTATGGGAGTGGAACCTTGAGGCACCAAAATCACAGATCTGGCAAAAAAATAAATAAAAAAAAATAAACAGATATTAGAGTTTCAATGTCATTTACTAGGCATCAAAACATCGAGTCAAGCAGCATCTCTCTACAAATAATTAAAGTGTTCATACCTTTAATACGCCATCAGCAGCTATAACAACTGAAAATGAAAAAGCAATAGGTTACAAGGACACTATTGGAAACAAAGACAATACATTTTCACAACAAAAGGCTTTGGTTTTTATCAAGAAAAATTATCCTACAGTGAGGCAGCGCCTGAACATGCACATACACACGATGGTCCTGGCTTCTTTAAGAAGCTTTAGATAATGTTTCCTGAATACCTGCAAGCCTCTGAACAAATGCAAGACCCTTCAGACCTTACTGAGTTCAAAGACAGCAACACAACTATAGGTAAAATACATATAAATTCCACCCTCCCCAATGTAGTTATGCTTAACAAGAAACTCTCTGAAAGATTCATTCATTAAAGGAGAAAACTCACAACTGTGGAGACATCCAGACTTTTCTTGAATATAATCTCCCCATGTGCACAACTAAAATCTGTTTCCCTCCTATCCCACTATTAGTAGTGAGGAAAGTTTCAATTAAAAGGCAATGTTCGGCAAATTTCATAAATGGTTGTCAACCACCAAGTGCAAACTAACTAGTGCAGTTCCACAGTGCATATTATTCAAAAGCACGAGTATCTGTCAAACCTCAAAACAGGCCATAGTAAAGACAAGATTTTCAGCTAAGAAATAATAGGCCTTATCCAGTCAATTTTGTCTGGTGTCTACCAGCTTTTCCTGGTACTCATCCTTTCCAAACAGAAAAATGAAGCAAGGAGTGCCCAGGCAATGTCTGACAGCTGGCAAGATGGGTACAATCATGATCAGCAGGACGCAACCTGAAAGAGCCCTCCACAGTGCTCTGAATGATTCCAGGGACTGTAACGAAACTCAGAAAGGCAAAGGATTTGGAGAAGTCAACAGGCCCTTCTGTGCTTCAACAAGAGCAGCCGTATGACAGCCAGTGCGTTAGCTCTACTTGTTCACAAAGCTCAGGTACAGATTTAAATGCTACGTTAAAAGGTCAAAGTAGAGTATGTTCAGTGTTTTGCGACTTTACCATTCCTGGACTTCAGATCCCTGTGGATTACTTTGACTGGAGCTTCCATGTGTAAATAGTGCATTCCTACACAAAACAAGGGAACAATCTTGTTAGGCAGGCTGAGCATGGCCATCATGTGTCAGCAGTCATATTTTCTGGTTCCCACTAATGACACTCATTGGCATACCTGTATGCCATGTTGACATGCTGCAGGAGAAGCAATGCTTCCCATAATCTACTTTGAGTAAAAAACACTAAACAAAGCTCATATATTATTCAGAGCATCTACATAGGCAATGTTTAAGCTTTTTAACGTCTTATTTAGTCATTTCTCTAAGGTGGTGTCTACACAGGGAACCCAAGATGTTAATTTACTGTTTGTTTCTTAGTCTACACTAATTCTTGCGTAGTCACAAAGAACACAATGGATGAAACAACTTGTTTTGCATTTTTATATGGAGAATTTCAGTATGTTTGCTGAGAGTAAGCCCTTAGCTTCCTTAAACATCCCAATTCAAATCAAATATAAGGATAATTACGCACTTTACCTCATAATTACTCTACATCAGCAAAATTATCCTCTCGGGACTTAGGGGCAAACCAGAAGTAAAACTGGCTCACAGAAGCCATTTTCATTCCAGAAATTATTCAGGATTGATAAAACCAAGGAACATATTAAAAAGCACCATGACTGGGGTTTGTTTTTTTTTTTTTTTTACATATGGTTGGTTGAGTATTTTGTTAATTTGAGTAAGTATAGGAAGGCTTTCCTGACTTTATAAGGAAAGCATCTCCAGCATTTTGCTGGCTGCGGAGGCTAATTATATGCACTGCTCCTCTTGCTTACCTTTAGCTATGTCAGTTGCCCAGGTCATGATATGATCCATATCCATCTCTTCACTTTTGTTACTATTAATGTAATCAAACAGTGAGCCAGCAGAAGCATACTCTGTTAAAAAACAACAACAAACAATCTCAAGTGACATTTTAAAACACTGTACCTCAACTGAAAGTTCTAATGAAAACTCTGCCAGCTCCAGAAAGCAGTCAACCTCTGGCTGAACGACAAAGAATTTACATTCAGCAGCTAATATTATTAGTAGTGTAGTAAGAGAGTCATAGATTGTTCCGATTATCTCGACACAGACATAATCTACTACTAAAGGAAACAAAAGAAAAGATACAATGTATGAGGCACTAAAATGAAGAGGCATTAGAAAAGTCAGGCATTAGAAAAGTCTGGCATTAGAAAGCTCAGGCAAAGCAGTTCAAATTCCACGGTAAAACGTTCTGGATGTTCCTTGTTCAGGATCAACAGACCTTTTTCTCAGCTTCTCTCAACTACATCTACAAGAAGCCCACAGCAGGATTATATGAGAACAAACAAGGGCTTTTTGTGGCTGTCGGTGTTTGCAAGTGTGGCGGACGGCATGCAGTCCAACTGTCAGAGCTCATGCGGCTGAGAGCTGGCATAGCAAGCACTGTATAAATGACGCTCCATAACAAAGGATAATCGTTATTTATAAAATCAGATGTTAAATGTATGATGTTCTGTTAGGAAGAAAAGGCTTGCAAGTAGAAGGGGAAATTAAAATTCTATTTTCCTATTTCCTGGAGGAACAGAGTAGCTGATCTTTTGTTCATGAAAAAATGGAAGGATGAAACTAGAGGTCTAACTCTGAGGTAAGCAGGCCAGAACGCCATGTACTGCAGGTCATGTTCAGCAGTTTAAAGGCTGTATCTCCTGTTCTTAGTATTTATTAAAGAAGCTTTATGCTTATTTAGTATTCATTAATTTTTCACCAAAAACACAACAGGAGATTCATGAGTTGAAGCAGCTGATACATCTTGTTGCACCTGGCTGCCAAGACAGAGTAGGCACGTGCTGTCCCGTGTGACCCAAGCAGCACGAAGACCAGAGGGATACAAGGAACAACATCAAGCCTTTTGTCCCTCTCTCTCAAGGCTATTCTTCTTCTATGTGCTTCTTCGGCAGAATTTAAAACCTTCTTACATGACTCACAAAATCTTCATACCCAAAGTGGCAAACCAGCTGTTACACAATTGAAATGCTTAATTTCAGCCATTTCAAAGTACCCACAAAATAATTCCCTCTAAGACTACATAAAATATATCCAAGTTGTTGTTAATAATAATACCAATCATGATATTAAATCATTATGAATGATACATAATGGACTAAATGCATAAAAGCCAAACACTGCTCCTCATCAAGAAAATCAAAACCCTTGGGAGACAGCCGTGTGGGGAAGGAAACTCTGGGATGAGAATGAATTTGCAGCCTAGAACATGGCGGCCATTGAGAAGATTCCAGCACTAAATAAAAGGGAAGAGGAAGAAAACATAAAGTCCCTTGAAAGTAAACACTCTAGTGGCAAGTTAGGTTTGGATCATTACTGCAGGACCTCCTGTTGAACAGAGTTTCTGCAGGAGACAGAAGCATTGCTTCTGATGTCACCAAAAGAGGAGTAAGCTGCTGACCTGCACATTTCCGCAATTAAAACATCAGCTTTTTTTACCCATGATGTCATCACCTGTCTTATAAATGGATTCTTCAGGAATAGGTTGGCTGCACGCTCTGCATGACTTTACAGTGCATAATTTGATCCACCAGGGTCAGGGACAATTCAGCTCCCCAAGCCCTTTGCCACTGTGTGAATTGAGGCAAGCAAGCTTCAATCAATTAAGCTCAATCTGTTAGTGTTTCTTCTACATATTTATTGTGCTACAGGTTTTTACTAGGAGCTTATGGATTTGGAAATAATATTGCAGGGGTAATTTTCTGTCAATAATGGAAAAGAAGTATTTGCTTTAGAAATAAAAGCTCTGAATACCTGACTGGACCCACCCTGTGATGGGCTGTGGGATACCCCATATGATTTGGTGCAAGACAAGGGGCACAGGCTCCAAGAACCTTTTAGAAGGAGGCAGCTGTGGTCATAAAACAGATCTGAAAGACATCAAGACTGCTGTTGACAGAGACAGCAGTGACATCTAGAATGATGTGATTCATGTTAGCAGCTCACCGGGCAGGATGATCAGTTATAACACTGACACGCATCCCAGCAGGGAAATACGTTTTGACCGCAGATGTAGCCTTTCTCAGAGAACTCTTTGACAATCCCACATAAGACATTACTTGCAGCTAATGCTCAGTACATGCCAGTACTTGGCTGCATGCCCTCATCTGCATCACTCTGAAGAAACATCAGTTCCTTGGGATTTCTTCTTGTTTGGGATATTCCCTCATAAGAAATGGATCTCTGACTAACACAGGATTAAGTCTGCAACACTAAAGGCCATCCAGAAGATCACGGAATGAAAATCCCTCTAAAAGAGATTTTAAGTGCAATTAACATTTATTCTCAGCAGCCATTCTCTCGTGAAAATGGCGTGGGGAAATGGAGCCTTGCTTCTCCTCCACCCCATGGGACTCCAGTGTCTTTGGAAGTTGTAGGGAGAACCAACACAGTTTGATAGAAAAGGCTTTTTTTCTTTAGCCAAGGTGGAATTAGAACTCCCTGAGTAACAAAGTGGTCAGACTACACAATGTAGTTTCCTTCTCACACATGGTTAAAGAGTCCCCATTCCCAATGACATAATGAACTACTTCAGCTGCCGTCTGTCGTATGACTGGCAAGCAGGTCAAATATCCTCCGAACACTGACCTTTTGAGAGATCAAACTGAGGACTTTCTGATCCAGGCATCACCCCAAGTTGTTGATCACACACCTCTTTTGTTATACTGCTTCCTTGTTCGCAATTATGTTATGAATTATAGTATAATTACATTACTTACTAGCTTTCTGTTACTTTTATTGCTTCAAGAAGGTATTCAAGTTTCTGTCTATATGCTATCACCAGTCCATCCTGAGTGGTGCAGTCTGTGATCACCCCCACACACACCTCTGAAGTACTGGCTGCAACACCGTGAGACCCAGCAGGCTGATACTCCTGTACACAAAGCTCCCTGTGCTCTGAGTAGTGCTGTGCTGTACCTCAGACGTGCTCCCATCAGATTACACTGCCATCTACTGTGATAATCTGATGTCTGAGAGACAGGTAGAAATAACTGAATTTTCACAGGTTCTGTCCACCACCTGAGAACAAATAAAAACCTGAATGGCAATGTTTCAAACTGGTATTAAACTATGCCACATGTGAAGGCTACACTTCTCACCAAACTCTTTACAGTGTTACAGACATGCCAAAACATGTCTCCTAATCCACAGTTTCATAGTTTTTTACCTCTCCAAACATTTACTTCAGCAGATGTGTTTATTTTCTACTACTCTCTTACCTAGTTTCTCCCGTACAGGGAGAAACTACATTATCTGTAATGTGATTTTATATCTGGACCACCCAGGGTAAGGAAAGGAAGCTTAAAGTGGTGATGGGAAGAAAAAAAACCCACCAAACTAGCCACAAAACTCAACCTCCGCATAGTTCTAGGAGTGCCAGAGCGAATGAAACCTAGTTTCTTGTGAATAAAAGGAGTTGCCTTATGGTGTCTAATAGACCCTTGGCTCTATTTCAAGCTCTTCCCACGGCTGGGAAGTTCCCAACGCAGATTCTCCTATTTTCAATACAAGCAGAATTCACAGTGCAGCTTTGCTCTGAGCAGACTCTCAAGCCTTAACTTTTCACGTAAGTTGCCAGAACTTTGTATGATGAAAACCTCGACTTCTGTCACACATCAATTAAAATGGAAAAGCAATTCAAAGAACAGGGTAAGAGAACACAGTAAAAGCTTCTATTTAAAGGAGTGCTGATTTTGTGCTCCAGCTGCTTCTGTGCTGCCACCACCCATGCTCCCAGCCTGGTTCCCACCTCCAGCACTCCGTTTACATTGAGGCAGGTGGTGCCAAGTGCTCTAACATTCAAAGAAGACCAGAACAATTAGCAGAACTCTGAAACTGGGTAAAGCTAATACGTTGCAACATTGGAGTTTTACAGAACCAAGATAAAGGTCAGACAAAAATCCTTACCTGTAACAATGCCATAATTTGGAGGTTCAATGACAGCTCCGTAGAACTGTATGATGTTTTTGTGACTGAGCACACTGAGTATTTCTGCCTGTTGAAAACAAACAAGTCAGACAATTAATTAAGAACGGGGTGTTAACTACAATAGTTTATTTTATACCCAAGTGGGTATACAAATATATATATATAACATATACATATGTAAACACACACGTATCTAGGAAGACTGTTCACAAATGCTTGGCATTTGAAAGCCTCATGAAGAAAGTTTGGCAGATGAATGCTTTGTGTGTTAGGGAAAAAAACAGAAAAGTTTTCAGACTATACTTTCATGGCCAAAGTACAGATGTAGAAACTAAGTCTTAGGAAAAACTGAAGGCCTTGGAAAACTTTGTTCAAAGAAAGAGCTGGGATTTTTGGCAGAGTTGCAGCAGTCCTACCCAGAATTTGTGTTTATGCACAAAGTTCAGCAAGTCCAGCACTTGAGGCTGTTGGAGCATACCATACACACACAGCTCCATCCAATGTTTCCTGGAAACGTGGGGTTTCCAGGCATGCGCTGTACAATCTGATTGAATACGCACAGCAAGCACGCCTGAGATTGCCAAATAGCCAGCGGTGCAATTGAAACTGCTCCTCGGAGCATGCTGCAGATGTTGGGAAATTCTGGAAAAATACGCAAAACCTTCATATTCCACTTGAACAGTGCTTCAAGGTTTGAGAAAGAGACTGCAAGACAATGAGAACATATCCACCGAAACTGCAACATACAGTCCCTGCAGATTTTGAGGGGAAAAAAAAGCGAGATATCTCCTTCAAGATCTCAACAGTTTTGCCTCTGTAGTACACTAAATATTCTAGACTTTACACACGTTTTTATACAAATATACCTATTATGCAAATAAAGATATATACGATTATATATTTTTCTCCACAACAATGCACTATTTCAAGACTTTGAGATCGTGCTAACTCTATACCAGTCAGGAGTGTCTAACAGGATCAAAATAACAATTAATTCCTCTGATCTTATCAAAAGTATTCGATCTAACAGATCCCTTCTCAGATTCCATAACTCACTGTAAGAGTGAGCGCTGCTGTTTATCTGCAGAGGAGTCTTCCAACATTTGCTTATATAGCTGCCAGTTAAATTATTGCGTGGCCTTGTAGATTTCACTGAAAACAGATGGGCTATAGCAGCTCTGATGCAGAAAACCATGGTATATTAACACTAGCTGCTGTAATAAATATATAGCCATAGCAAACCAGTATTTTTTTTGGCCTATGTTTGATAGTTGGTACCATGATACATATGCGTAACTGCATGATTACAGTTAAAGGCATCAGATGGCTCAATTTTTTGCTGCTGTTGTTTAAAGCCTTTTCTGAGTAACTTCAGCACACTTTTGAATGAAGATCCTTATCTTTAGCTAATGCGCTGACAATTACACATATTTAATTAAACCTGTAAGTATAGCTTTGAACTTGAGTTGCACTAGTTCTTCATGCTGCTTAACCTGCTCAGCAAGGACAGCACCAGAAAAGCAATTTTTCACTGTTTTCAGTAGACCATACTGCAGACAGACTCACCTGCAGGCCTACAAACTGATGTAACTGGCAACCACCTAAGCAAACAGGAAGGGATCTGTCAGATCAGTATAGGATCTGTCAGTGGCAGGAGCTCTACCCTCCAGCTGCAGCCCCACCAGCCTTGCAAGGCAGGGGACTGCAGTAGCAGCAGCACTACCTGTTTCACAAGCTTTACCACTGACCTCGTCAGTAGCCTGGAGAGTACAGATGACAGCTTAGTCATTCAAAACTCCATTTCCATGGGTTAGCAAACCCAAGACTCCTCTACTTCAAAAACTTTTGTACTTTCTTCATCAGGAAACAATAAACTGGGGAATGTCCTCCACTTCCTACCAGCATTACTGCTGGATAACCAGGAGACCTGATACGCCTTGACTGCCGATCTTAATGTTGTTAGAAATGATACAGGGATACCTGTCCACAAACATTACACAAGCTATCTAAACCATCTTTTCTTGAACACCTTAGTCAAGAGGAGCAGAATTAAACTAGATTAATCTTTTTAGAGACCAATTAAAAATGCCACACAATGAACACATCCAAGCGCCATAGCTCCCTATTCCACTGCAGCAACACGCAGCACTCAGTGACTCCTCCATCTCACTGGATGCAGCTGGATTCAGTTAAAGCCCATCAAGGCCACTGGACAACAGGAGGGGCTGCACTGCAGCAACACCAGCAGCAAACCCCAGGCCTACCAATGACCCAGCGCTACCATGAAATGGAAGACAAGCAAAACAGGAGCACCAGGCTAAGAGGACAAGTCCTTCACTGCTGTAGGCATACTGACACTGTGTTTTTATTATTTGGAGATTCAAAAACAATTACTTTCTAAGATTATTTTATTTACAATACATTACACACTAAGATCCCACTCTAGGAGTATGAAGAAATTATGTGCTTGCCATGCCCAATACCATCTATTGATGTTCATACTCTAAACTAAGATTTAACAGACACTGAAGCAAGCTTCCATCTAATAAGGAAAGGCACCTACTAATCAACCACAGATATCCTAAAATAGCACTGGGGAGAAAAAATGACAACTGTTTCTAAGATCCGCTGCCTCTAAAAGAGATTATTTCTAAACACTTTTAATCAGTCTGCTGTTGTTAGCACTACTGATTCTAGACTATTCCTTTCATGTTTTATTCTTTTCAGTTGTGTGACTCAGCTGTGAACTCTATTAGCCAATTTGAAGCCACTTATTCCTTACAATAAGAACTAGATACAAGTCAATCACATCTTTGAAGCTTTTGTACTTTTTTTTTTTACAAGAAAGTGCCATATTTCAACAAAAGACGGTCAGATAGCAAATTACAAAGTGGTGATTAAAGACCAGCATTTCAAAGGCCTCTTAGGCACGTACACGAATATTTGGAATCACCTTTTAGCATCAAATTCATACTTAAATCCAAAATACTTCAATGCTTTTAAGAAAATCCTGCCATGCATCTACATGCATCTATCTGCCTAAAAGCCACTAAAGAAGCCAGCCCTCACTGGCTTGGGAATGACACACTCACTTCCCTCAGTAAAGTTTCTACCTACCTTACACAACTTAAATGAACATCAATTTCCTTTTTGTAGCTATGGCAATGACAATTAACAAGTCTTCAATTACTTCATTACATTACTTCTTTGTGTGAAGAACAGATTTTATTTATTTTCTTACATGCTGGATCTAGAACTAGAACTCTGCTGAAGGAAAGACGCAACTTAAAACATGTGAACTCTTTGGATGATGTTACATCAAGGCACAGTCAGATAGACAAGGTGACTGCCATAGAGTTGAGTATTATGCTTAGTCCCATGATAAGCTTAGTCACAGCCTGATACTGATCATCAAACCACACTAAAACCGTTTGCCCTGTACTTACACCACAAGTATGCGTGATATTACACCCCTTGATCAAGTCCTGCTGAAGGGAATTACAGACTAGATGTCACTTCTCGAAGGCAAAGTTTCAAAAGTCTAAAGAAACCTAACCGACTGTTTACGTAATCCAAAAACTATCACAAAATCCAAGGTCAGAGCAAATGACACTGAAAATATTTTAGTTTAATTCTCACTGGCTTCTGTGGCCAGTAAATCAAATTCAATTCATAAGACAACTACAGTATAAGACTTAGGAACTCAGGTAATCCTCAGTGTACAACCTAATTGCATCCTATGAGCCATGGCATGGATCACAGTGCTTAACAGATAATTTATTTTTATGCCCGTTTCATCTCTTCTCATTGACAAATGTGAAAATGTCAATTACATCAGCTGTGACTGACATCACCCTGCAGCTGCCTCTAGACCTGCTAGTATTGCTCTTCACACTTTCTAGTACAAACAACTATCCAAGAATAATCGTATCTTCACTATTTTCAGCAGATAAAAACAATGTTTTCCTCTAGGCCTTGTTTGTGCTCAGCAATTGCTGGATAAGAAACCAGATTCTGAATGTGGCCAGCAGCAAAGAGGACAAAGCAAGATACCTAGACAGGATGGTCTTGTTATGAGCAGCAGCACAAGCCTCAGCTCACTGGGATGACACAAGTCCTACCTTGCTTTTGCTCTATCCTGTGCCAGCTCAGCAAGAGCAGCAGACACAAGACTATCTCTGATGAGATCTTCAAGGTCGGCACTGTCTGCAGATGCGGGCAACAACCACCTGATGCTGAGCTGGCAAAACTCAGGAATGCAGACAAGGCCATATCGTCACATCTATAATTGCAGCCACAAAGGCAGTAAGGATGTGGATGGAGGCACTTTGCGTACAGCTGTGTTGTCCCCCGTCAGCTACTCGTACCAGCCACAGCTGCTCTTTTTAGAGCTCCCTATCCCAAGGCAGCTAAAGTTAGCAAAGACCGAACAACTCAGCATATTTTAGTTACAGTGGTCCTCCTAGGAAATGTATTAGAAAGTTGCTACACTCACACTTGTAGTCAAGAGAAGGGATCACGGGTTTGGGCTAGCAGCCTGTTGAAGTAGCACAGCTGGATCTGCAAAATAACATCTGTCCAATGAGTTTTTCAGTATCAAAAAGCCTTTTTTTGCTTGGGTCCAGCAAACTGGGCCCACAGCAACTGAACCTCCATTTCTTTCAGGTTCCTTTGGAGCAGCTGGCCGGAAAGGACAAAGTACTGCCATCCTTCCACTCTGGTCTGAGCACACTGGTTTAGGATTAACATGGGAAATAGCTGCAGCCAATCGACTCTCCTGTTAATAAACCAGTTAATTGCAGAGCAAGAGGCACCTTCACTCTGTGCAAAATTAAAGGGTTAGACATGGCTAGCTACTTAAGGAATCTGATTAACATAACTTCCTTAACTACTTTAGAATATTTGTTCTTACTGTGCAACAGTTCGGTTATTCAGTTTTCCAAATAAGAGTTTGCCATGTTTATTAAAGGGATATTTAGACACACTTAAGGCAGCTTTGGAAAGATATTTTTTCTTAAGTCTTGTAGCATTTTAAAGGCTTTGACCTTTGTCATGTTCTTGGGAGGGTTGCAACTTAGCTACTCTCAGGGGGGGTTTACAGTCTAATAAAAGGGGAGCTGGAAAAGGCCAGTTGGTTTTATTAAAATTATTCTATTAATGACAACCACATTAAAAAAAAAAAAAAAAAAAAGGTAGAGACTGCTAATAGAAATCATTTCCAAATCTTTATTTCCAGATCCCTGCTCAAAATTACATTCAGTCTGTATCAGATATTTTCAGTGTCTCAGGAATGCTCTCCTGTGAATTCACTGATGTCTAATAAGGGATGATATCTCTTATGATACACTAGTTTCTTTACATAGATGAGCCTAAACCATCATTTTACAGACGCATTTACAATCAGCATTTAAAGCTACAGTTCAGCTACAACACACTAGGAAAGCACTCATCTTAGAATCCTACAGGCTTATGATTTTTTTTGATGCAATGCTGACAAATCATTAAGCATTAAAGAAAAAAAGGCATACTTTTCCACAAAATATTTACGTTTTACACGCTTTAATGTAAATATTATGAATCCACATGATGATTATTTTTAAATCACATTAGGGTTTTGATAGAAGCAGATAATTTTTATTACTTCATTCTTTCTGTTCTTTTGAAAGTCAAACTGAATACAATTCTTAATGAGCAAGAAATAGAAACAATTTATGTAATTTAGCTCTTTCTGGATTATTATCATGCCACAGCCTTAGGCAACTACCATTCTATCTTCGCTAACAAATGATCCTCTCGATATGCAATAAGGGATACTTAAAGAACTTTAGAAATATAAAACTACCAGTAACAATCACATAGCAGGGATGTTACACCTTTATTACAGTTCTGAACATCAAAAATAAAATCCAGCAGATACAAAATAAAAATGTAGGACTTTGCTTATTGTTTTGTCTGTCCTCAAAGTTTTGAGAGAAAAAAAAAGAACCAAAAACTTAGAGAGGTTTTGTGCTTTGGGGTCCCCAAGAAGAAAGGTAACAATAAGTAAAGCACACTGTTATCCAGTTAAGGTAATGTTCATTAAACCTATTAAACTGTCTTTGGTATTAACAATGCACAAGAAAAACCACAGAAACACAGCAAAGCCAAAGAATTCTCAGTGAGATATTTTAGGTGCAAATAAGCAGTTATCACACGCTTTGATGAGCGCTGTGGGCACCCTCCCAGCACAAACGAGTTACCACCTCTGTTAGAAGGCAATCATAGTTCTTGAAACTATGGCTGAGTATCATTTAAAGCCCTGTGAAGATGGAGCTCTACTTCAGTACTCATTTAGAGGATAACTTATCTCAAATAAAAGCTATTTTCTATAGCCCGTTAACAAGTTAAAATTCTGCCAGCATTTGTTATGTCTTAGAAGACAGCCATGTATATTTGGTGTTATAGGGATACTGTTTCATAAACCACACAGAAGAGTTAAATTACATTCTCAGATTGATGCCACCAGCACTTCTGCAAATAACAGAATTAAATTCTCATAAATACGCCTATAGTGACACACAAAACATGTTCTTAAAAGCATTTTGACTAAGCATGTTTCAAAGCCTCAACTTTGCATCCAAAATTATGTCCTACACCATTGTAAGTCCCAGAGATTAAAAGTGGAAATAAAAGGGAAAGTAATAAATTCTCAGTGCTACATAATCATCTTATTATTTTAAATCTGTTTTGCATCACCACACAATTCTCATTTTTGGAAATACTGTGGTAGAAACAGGTACTTTAAATACCTGGTATTGACTTCGAGGTTGCAACCATGAAGAAAGAAAGAAAAAAGCACGTTACCAAGACACCTCAATTCTGTTAAACTGTCATAACACACTGAGCTGAAAGAATATGGACATAATTTTATTATGTGCTGTTACAGCTTCACCCCATCTTAAGTAACTTACTTCAAAATGTTTCATTTCCATAATGCAGTAGCAAATCGTATGAGTAATTCTGGAGGTAAGGAACTCTATAGGACATGTAATAAAATGTATTGGATATTGACCACTTGAAAATAATACTGAGTTTTATACTCTACTATAACCTTTTATGGCAAACTTTGCATATAACTTGGCAGTTTTAAGCTATGGGATTAGACGCACTATCTAGTGAATTTGGAACATGCCCCTCAAGACACCATAAAGGCTTGCCAGCTCATGGAAAGCAGGCTGGTCCCTACAAAAATCACAGGAAGATTAGCCCTTGTGATGCAGCAGCAGACCCTCTGCCTTATACAGTAACAGTGAGTTAGATTAAGCTAACTGACTCGATCCTGGGCTGACATACACCAGCCCAATACAACAGCCACATGGAGCCCACCCAGCAGTACTCAAGCAATTGCAGGATTGTGGTGTTGGTCTTCCTCACAAAGGGGGCTAAAAACTTGCTGTCGGTGAGAGAAGAGGCTGTTAAAAGAAGCTGTGATATTTAAGATAAAATTAAGCAAGTGTACTTTCTGCGGAAGATCCTCACAGAAGGTTTAATAAGCTCAAAACCAACATTTTGAGTTATAACTACACTGCCATTTACCACACAGACCACCCAAAAAAACAAAACAAAACTAAAAACCACCCAACTAACCAAGAGGCACAAAGTTCACTGGCAAATAACTCATTAAACACAGATTTCAGCTAGAATTCCACAGTATCCAAACACATCCCACAGGAGCATTACATTTTGCAGCATTCAGCTTGATATTGTATAAGCATTTAATATTAAGGTACCTGATAAAGGGAGATCTGCCAAGAGCAAGAAGAGCAGTTTGGATTTCACTAGTGTTATTCACAGTTAGTAAAACTCCTTAAAATACACAGAAACTATGCATTTGTAATGGTGTAAGAGTTTAGAAATAAGCAATGTCCTGCAATACTATAAATACTTCATTCAGGCAGATTTAGAGGTAAGAAGCTGCCTCCAGCTGCAAAGCAATACCAGCAATTGAATAGAAACAACAGAGGAGTGGACTGAATAGTAGGATTGAAATACCTGAGCCCCCATAGAGCAGTTTATTTTCAGCAATCATAATTTCTCTTCTCAATGTTGGGACATTTTCCCATTTACTCACAATCAGTTTGAACACAAATCTGGTTCGACCAGAGTATAGAGTCCAGCAACAAAACCTGTAACACATCTAACAGACAAAGGAATAACAAAACATGAAACTTTCTGACTCCCTCCTTACTCCACAGGTGGGTAAGTATCATGGCTAATATGCAACACCTCAGTCTTTCCAGACCAAACAAATGGGAAAATACCCAAGGAACTTATTTCCAAGATCAAAGTTGCTGTAAGTTTCATGAGCACCTTGCTGTAAAGACATTCTGGTACCACAGATGTGCAAAATCAATCCCCGCCCAAGGAGTCTCCTGCAGAGGCAGCAGCAGCTATACTATGCTGATCCACTCCTCTAAAGCAGCTTTCCACTAAATCATTTTCTCACTCATGACCATGAAAACTGTAATTTAACCAAGGAAAAAAATTTGTCATCTTTACTCATTTTAAGCCTGTCTTAGAGTAGATATACCCAGCCTACTGTAGCTAACAATAGGGACAGCACTTGATGGGGATCCCTCTCATTGGAATCCCAGTGATTTTTATAATTCCAGAAAATGTTCCTCAACCAGACAAGCTAAGCCCACCCTCATGAAAGCAGCACACCACAAGAAGTGTTGGCTCTCTCACACACAGGATGTGTTAGGTCACAAAATCTGGAATTTAAAAGAAAATAATTTACCACCATGACCTGAATCTCTAATGCTGCGCATTATCTGAATGACACATATCATGGGTTTATGTGCAACTGTCCAAAGAATCCACCATGGATCATGAAGTTTTCACGATGAACCTGCTCCCCATTTGGGATTCACCATGTACTAGAAACAGACAACTCTCCTTCCTGAATCCAGAGCAGCATGCTGTCTGTTGTGACTTAGCAAGTCTTCTTTCTCCTTACCATGAGCTAAGCATTAAGCATCCTTTCTCAGGTTACAGCCATATCTCCTTTTCACCTTGCTGAGATTTGCAAGAACAGCCTCCGGAAACACAGGACTTCCAACTCCACCAAAATCCGAGTGGCACGTTGTATTGCATGTCATCAAGCAACAGCCAGAACAACAGACTTCACAGCAGCTCCCTGGCTATGTCCACACTAACACCTAGACCACTATGGATCAGTCCCCATTCCCATCAAAACTAGTTTCAGGGCACAAATTCCTTACTTGCTTTTCAGAAAAGCTACTCTCTAAGACTGAAAATTGTATTTTACTTGTAAAATTAGCTCAAATGCTACCCTTACTGGGTAGCAATGGTCAAAAAATGAAACTAGACAAAACTGAAATTTCAAACTTTTATTTTAGTATAAAGTAGATTCACTGCTTGTTTTTTCTTGGGATTTTTCAGGCTACCTTCATGGTACCTCCATCTTTTTTCATTAGGAACAAAAAATTTCAAATAAAATAATATCTAAGATAAAAACCCTAGAGAAAAACTAGCAATATTTAAAAACTGCTTTTAGGGTCATGACACTACATTTATTGGTGTTAGTTTAATATGTATTTTCAACTTTCGAACTTCAGCTCTTCCCCTACTTCTCTTTGATGAATTCCTTGTACACAGAACTCCTCATCTTACCTAAACTTCATTACAGCTATCTGCTTACACAGACATGTCAACAACAACTATTTAATTTCTAATCCTCGCTGTTAAAAGAATTTATTTCAGAAATAAAACCTTTTTATTTTTAAATTATGTTGCCATCCTATCTATATGAAACTACAAGCAGTCAGCCTCAAAATAAATTGTTTAAAAAGGCAATGCCTTGATTACCAGTATCTCTTAATTCTGTAGAAAGTAGAGATCTAGAAGTACCTATCCAGAAGAGTGACACAGAACAATTACATAGTAACCTGGGATCCTATGAAGGCAGCGGTTTTTGAGTTCCATGAATAGCAGACTTACAACGAGCAGAAAACTTGCAGTCTTTGTACCAACACAAGATACCAAATTAAGCCAGAAGTCTGATTTTCAAATTGGTCTTCTCCAGTGGAACAGTAATATCCTGAGCTGCTTCCTGCCCCAAAGTTCCAACAGAATGACTAGAGGTACCACAACTTCTAGACATGTTTGTGCTGCAGCCTTGGCTTTGTGGTTCAAACCCAGCAGGAGAGCAAAAGTGAATAATGAGGCAAACTGAGAATGCAAAGCTTGAAATCTGCTCCAACTACCTTGCGACGGTTCGGTGGAACGTATCACACGCAAGCCAGGAGCATTTCCTCTACGGAGAACTGGAAATATGGAAAAAACACAGCATCACATGTGCCATTAATTCTCATTCTCTAGCATGTTTCTGAGAACCGCTCTACCTCACACACATGAACAGAAAAACAAACCTAGAAGAATGCAGTAAAAGTCGTAAATAGAAGACAGTTGAAAGCAAAAATAACAGAACTGCAATAATACTCCACTACATAACCACAGTACATTTCAGGGTATACATGTAAAGGGAACGAACATCTTGCAATCACATCCAGCTTTGGCATTTCTTCATTTGTGAGTTTCTACTTCCACACCAGTAATCTGCACCTTCTGACTTAATCTGAATTTTCTCTTTCATAATTTTATTAGAAAAATTCCAGATACATCAGAAATAAACATGAGGAACATCACACATGTACTCCAATGGTGAATTATGATCATTTAATTAATTAAGATCATTTAATTCAATTAAGGCCAGTTAGAAAATGGAGATCATCTATTCTGCGATTATAAAACAACTGACTTGCACTACTTCCTCTATCACCCTGCACAGTGCTTCCCAAGGGCCTGCAATAAATGAAAGAGCAAAGAGGAAGTGGGAAAACTGTATTACATCAGCCCAAAGGCACTTCAGGACTGGGGACATGTTGTGCAGTGTACCAACAAAACCTCTCTTCTACAGGCTGTACCTGAAAAGCCGAAAAGGAGGCATCATGCTGCAGCTGAAGGTGATGCCAGTCTGAATCTGAGCGCAGCAGAAAGAATTTGCATCTCTTCCTACTCTAGTAATTACCAAAGCCCTTGCACAATTACTGTTTTATTTATATCCCAAGTAGGACATTGATTAGACTGGCAAAGTTCGCCACCATGAATTGTGCTGTTTCAATGGCACAGAACACATTCAAACCTGCAACATCTCCTTTGGTGTGGAAGAATAAGAGCATCCCATATACCACAGTTATCTATTTTCCAGTGCCAGAGGTATGCAAAAACTTGTCTGAGCACTATCATAATTTACATACAGGGAGAAATTAACTCCACGCATCAGGCATGAGCAAATGTCATTTTCCATACCACCTTCACGCCAAGCAAGGTTGGGATGACTTCAAGCACACTTCTTTGTCCAAGCAAAATCATCCTGTAGCAATACTGATCACAAAGCTTCACTGCCCGAGACACATTTCTCTAGAGGGCATAGCCAGAGCTTTTCTACCCTATCTAAGCACTATACAGGTACGTGACATTCCCCCTCCCTTTCCACATGCGCTGCTACTGTGCTGTGTATTTCACTTGCAACACCACTGGCCCGGCTGAGGTTGCTCACTTCTAGGAGACAATCCCCTGATTCCAGGGAAAGTCCATCCTTCTGCCTGGAAGGAAATGTAGAGTTAGCAATATCTTGCTATTAATATACAGTGTTAATACACAGAGGGTTTGGTTGATCCTATATATCTGGAATGCAATCATTACTCTTCTTTTTTCCTTCTTGAGTTTGAACTGTTGCTGTTTGGAGGACTTCGAGATTTCTCCTCAAGGCCAATTTCAGCAATTACCTCTGTCTTTAGCAAATCTGGATATAATCACTGTAGCTGGCTCTGAGTGGAGAACATAAGACCATTTGGGGATTACTGTTGTAATGGTCTTGCATATTCCTGCAAACCTTGCAAATATTATTTATTAGTATTTCAACCACTAATTATTCTATATTATATCCTCAAGGACAGCACCTTGTTAGTTCAAAGGAAGAATCATTTTTAGTTTTAGCTAGGTAAAGATTAGATACCTCTCTTCAGCACTTTCAGGACAGACAATTTTGTGATAAATGCTCGTAACTCTTGCTAAAAATCTGACTACATTTTTAGCTAACAAACTGTTTGAGAAATGAAGACATTTCCTACAGAGCAAAAATAAAATTACACTCTTGCTTTGCCAAAATTTGGACAACACTCAGCATTTCAATTGAGTCAATGACGCATCTAATTTTAGGTGCCTATATTTAAATTTCTCCATTGCTTGCTCCCATTACTTCCAAAAAACCAAAACTCTTCTTGAAAAGAAATGCTTGAGGAACAGTGATCTTAAGCCTTTAGGAATGTCCTGCATCTCTTTATATTTTCTGTTTGGTTTAGACTAACACACTTTTATTATTGCATATGTACAAAAAGAAAGCACAAGGTGTTAATAGCCTTCTGAAAACTTTTTCTGTTCAAGGTCTTTGCTGAATTCAGAACTTTGATGAGTTGAAGAAAACAGTGATGCCTGAATAATACTGAGGTTGTAGAATTCAGATCTAAGTTCTTTCAAATACGTATTTTAACATACACAGCTTCTTGAAAAAATCAGAAGGAGCAAAATTCCTCACTCTTAAAAGCTGTGTACAGGGATAGATTTTCAGAACACTGAACAGCCTAATCAGGGTGAAGAAGCTTCAACTGAAAGCTCACAAAGGACCTCTCTACCCCTTCTCCATTTTTTCATTTCCACCTTTCTCTTTAAAAGGGTGTCTCACCAGAGAACATGAAGAATGAAAGATTCTAAAGTACAGGACTGAAATCCATCAAACCCAGGATTGTGGTCCAAACCCAACCAGCTGTCAAACCCAGAGACACAAATGTATGCTCACTACTGCCTAATAAAATTTGAATCAAACACTTTGCATCTGATTCTCCATGTGAGCTTTTATGCAAACTTCTAAAGTGCAAGGAATCCTGGGGTGGAAGAGCTATTCTGAGAGCTTTCACATAGTTCATGTAATTAGGGAAACCACTTCCTTTGATTGTAAGTGTTCAAAACAGCTGAATTTCTTCTTTCAAAGGAACTCTGTGATTTGGGTCATCTCTTTTACTTGCTCTTTCATGTTTCTCAAGATGAGAGGTGAGACTGTAGAGCACATTATTTAGAAAAAAAAAGATTCCACTTTTTGTTTTAGGGATTGAACTTGTCCTATTCAAAAGGTTGTCATTTGGAAATCTACCTTTCTTTCCCTCCCTCTGTTTCCTTCCTTTTCTGATAAGCTCTTCAGTGGCTCTCCAGCGAACATAGTCCAAAATGCCAATTTAAACCTAGGGGAAAACTGAAATATGGTACATAAAGGAAAGGGGACTCTCATTTTCCTTTGTACGGTTGTAGCTGAATATGTAATTATAAAGGAGCTCAAGCTGCAGGATCTCAGTCCCCACATCACGTTTACTTTTTTAATGGTTCTAAACACTGACCAAGCAAAAAGGCAGAAATACAGATTTTAAAAGACAAACAAAGCAGTTGCCCTCTTCTTTGAAATGCGTCTGCATGTTTTTTCTTTCCCAAAAAGGGAACTCAGGTCAGTTTCAAGGCAACAACCATGTCACTAGAGCTAATAGCTGATGCCAGTGTTGTTGCAGCATCAAGCGTCACTTGCTCTAAATTTCTTGAGCCAGGCACCCCATTAGCACCATTCATCTCATCAACAGCCACAACAGGCAGGGAACCGTTCCCCTCACGCTGTATAGCACAGAAACGCAGTAATGAAAAGGCAGGAGGTTTCATACTGCAGATTTCAAATCTATTAAGTAACAACAGTATGCTTGTTTACCCTGGGAGGATAAAGCTTTATTCCCAGTCAGTGAAAAATTGCAGGACTTCTTCCAGAATTTTAGGACTAACAGGGAAGCGGTTTGCAATAGGAACAGAGTAAACCACTTGGGACACAGTGCCAGAAACCACATTACTGCCAACTTCTGCAGAGGACAGATGAGACACAGGCTTAGAGACAAGGTTTTACAATAGAGACTTTGGTACAAACACATAAACAACTGAAAAGGCAAAAGTTAAGAGCAGAACTCCAAAACATGTGCTCCTAATGAGAAGGGTTCTGGATCTTGTACTTTGTTTTCAACCCTCTCAATCTCTTACAGGGGGTACTGGCAAGGCAACATCCAAAAGAAAGAGCAATTCAACAGCACCAAATTTTATCCTCCTGTTGCTACATATATATATCACACACAGTACCTCAGCACACACACGCACGCACATCACAAAGAGATCAAAGTAAAAAGCCTTTTCCTTGGTTTACAAGATAAAAAGTGTACAGTTCGCCAAAAAGGAAAACCACCAATCACCACTTCTAAGCCATCATCTTTGATACAATGGCCTCAAACACATCTGACATTACTAAAATTAAGGTTGTTATATGATAGATGTAAAGTGATTACCATGCTTTCCCCTGCCCCTAACTGCACACAGGCACCCACTACGGTATTTTCTCTGCTCTGTGATTCTTCCAAGGAACAGGAAAAGATATCCTCTTGGAAAATGTCACTCACTCACTCAAGGGTGAAGCAATAAGATTACTTTAGCAAGTTTCCAGAACAACAGCCTACCCACCCCTCCGAGTCTGCCTTTGCCAGGTGAAAATCTGCAGAGAGCCTCAGCCTTCACTGGGAAGCTGACATCCACCCAAGCTGCACGCCTGCCTTTTGGGTTTTCCACCTTCCAAAGGTGAACTTCATACAAAGAAATGGCACGTTGTCTTCCTGTGCCTACCAATAGCTTCCTCACTTCTCCTACAGCAGCTCAAGGGTTTCTACACACTGTGCTTATTTTTGAAGCAGCTACTGGAAACTCACTATATCTCCAATACACAAACCGACAGCTATTTGGCCAGGAGTGCATCATGACATGATTTTTGATTTCCTTTGCTTACAATATTTAACCATAAGAAACTTCAATTTTCAGAAGTTTGGGAGTAAAATAAATGAGCAACTAGAGGAAGAAGATGACAAGTGGAAGACGTGTGACAGTGTCCCCTTTCAGCAACATCCAGGGGCCAGGCACTACTTCACTGAGGAGGTGAGATAGCAGAGGAGCCCCTCCTGCATGCTAGAGGCTGCCCTGATTCCAGGCAGGAGGCAGTCACACCGGAGAAGGGACTGAGGAGGCACAGAAATTGTCACTGTTACTCCAGGCACCCAGTTTCCCTGTGGAGCTGCCTTCCTCTAACAGAAATTATGTAGAATGTAGATTCACTAAACATTAATCTAATAAATGAACATGCATTTGCTAAGAGGAGTCCTTCCCAGTAGCTGAACAGATGAAACACATTTAAACAGACAAACAGGGCAGTTTGGAGGCAGCTGGATAAGAAAAGCCTCTATTGGCCTCATTTCCCTAGCATGTTAGCACAATGAACTAAATATGAGAGAAAAGGGTTAAGGCTGAAGCAGCTATCTGGGCGCCTCTGCAGCCTCCATCTAACATAAATGGGTCTGAATGTTTCCCTATGACTGTTTACATTGCTCTCTTAAAAAGGAAACTTTATCAGCACCTTAGTAAGCGGCAATAGGTAAATGTGAAATTATTTTTACAGTCTTGGTTGCATGATTACAATTAAAAAGATTTATTTTGAGGTTTCCCTTGAAGTTAGGGTATATATTTTTTTGTTTTTTCTTCTTCCACTTTGTTTTCAATAAAATATTGTGTCCCAGACCATTATGCAACCCATGCACAGTCCAAAGAGGAAAGTAAAGGAAGGGAAGAAAAAAGGAAGTAAACGACAGCATGTCTAGTCATTGAGCGCTTACCGCCCTCTTAAGAGGACAAAACATGGTGTTCAAAATTCCATTGCTACAATGTGCATGGGGAGTAGCTTGGACCCCAACCAAAGACTATGGGGTCCCCATGCTCAACTTTGAATACACCAGTGAAAAACAGCTTCCAAGCAAGTCAAATGATCACAGATTCAGATCACATCAACTCCAGCACAGATACGTGAACTCATCAGAACCATCACACAAGTGCACGACAAGCCAGAAACTATGTTAGATTCAAACAATACTTCCACAAACCTCAACAGCAACTCTGGTATTATCAGGAACAATAATTTGTCATTCAGATGCTGCAGTCAATGTAAATTATTTAATTAAGAGCCCCCCAGGGACTGCAACACCAACAGATTTCATTGCAGGTCACATGCATTTATATTGTCAGCTGTCCTTTAAAGCACTCGAGACTCTAACATGCAATCACCATACTCTAAAGTTATCACTAGATCTCACCTGCCATGTGATTTTGCACTGTAATCTTGTATTAAGAAAACTATATAATTAACTAAATATAGAGAAAAGACTAACTTAAACTAATTCTCAATTGCTTGAGCATACAACAGCCTAAAAGATCACCTTGAGAGAAAAGGATCTCTTCCCTATCCATGAGACTTCTACAGAGAAGCTTCAGGACATCTTAAACATCCAAAAATACCATTTTGCAGTTGATCACTTCAGCAGAAGCTCGAGGTCAGAGAATGTCGTGGGAGGGGAAAGAAAAGAGCTGCCTTTTGATGTCAAGGGTTGCTGGCACACAGAAATAAGCAACACAGCCTCTCCTCCAAATTATAAATAATAACTGAGCCCATGCAAAAAGAAACAGAAAAGAAACATTATCTACAGCAAAATAAAATAAGAAATGAATAAATAAATAAATAATCCCCAAACTAAGAAAATGCCCTTAATTGCAGCTAAGTATTTCCTGGCAACTCGAGCAACCTGCTATCAAAAACTTGCAGTAGATTGACAGAATAATTTTTAAAACTATATGTGATGGAATTAAACTTAATTATGAAACTAAAGAATATGTAACAATATCCTAACAGGCTGCACATTGTGGATAGCAGAGAGAATAAGAAAGATTGCTTTCTAAAGAACCAAGAGAGACAAATTTTCCCTCTATTCTTAACAAAACTTGTTCATAATTTGCGGGAAACTGGTACAAAACCTTGGTTCACCTGCAGGTGCTGCACCTTCTGAAAATAAAACCAAACACCAAAACAAAACAGAATTAAAGATAATTGAGGTAAAAGGGTCCAAACCTCACAGAGATAACCCAGGGGATCAGGCACATGGCAGTAAGTTCCTGTACCTCAATTAAGCTACGGCAACTGTTTATGTATTCCAGCCGCACACACGAGGTAATTTTGCTTCACGCTGACAAAGTTTAAGGCAATTTAAGAGTCAAGCGAAAAGAAGCAAATCTGGTGCATCTTAGCTTATTAATTTACCTGTTTATCAAGCTTGCTTATGTAGTAACTGTTCAAAGCTGCTCACCAGTCAACAGAAGTCCATTTGCACTTAAACCTTCACCATTTCAGTACAAAATCTGGCGGCTTAGCTGACACAGAAAAGGAGAGGGCAACTTCTTAAGTATGGCTTCAGCAAGATTCCCAGCACTTGTGAAATTCTTTTCATTCATGGCAAGCTAATTTGACAATGCTGACAGTCACTATGTCTCAATTGGCCAAAAATAACTTCTGAAGCCACAGATTGCCAGTCCAGGTCCTGACACGCCAGCTTCATTGAAGCTGATGTCTACTTTAATTTAAGCCAAAATTGGCTTGATTTAAAAGAATATGTATACACAAGCCTGTGTAAGTAAGAATCTCAAATTAAGCTCATCAGAAAAACCAGAATAAACCACAAAATTCACAATACAAATGCTTATTATTTACATAAAGCAACTCTGAAAGACATTACTCATCAAATCAAAAACTTGGTATGAAAATGTTTAAATACACAAGTAAAAAAATCAACTACACTAAAGTGTAGCAAAATACAAACATATATGTTTCCGTGCCTGCATTGCCACATTTCTGAGCTAATCCTGGGGAGCAGACATGCAGGGGAACAAGTTTTTTCTTAAAACAGACAAAATGAAATCAAAGGCTGTTTTTCCACACTTAGGATACAGTCTTATCCAAAGTACTAAGAAAATCTAATGCAGTGACTTTCTTGACAGCAGAAAACATAATATTCACTTACAAAACACAAAGTAATATCCCTTAAATAAAAGCCAAGAGTAGGGCAAACTCAAAAGCATTCAGAGATTTATTCAGTGGTATCCAAAACTAGTTTATTCTGCACGATATAGAATATGTAGCAGCTGGTGCATCTGAACCATTTTGACAACTTTCACAGTTTATAACGGGCACAGAGTACCCTCTTGATACCCTTGCCAGCACCAAGAGGAGTACTCTAAACCATTTTCTTTACCAAAACATTAAAAATAAACAGAAAACCCTGCAAGATAACCACTCCGTAAACTAGAAACAAAGGCATTTTAAGACACCCCTCTGGTATAATAAGTAGACTTTTATTTACCGTTAGCTGTTAACAAGATACAGCAATATTTCTTCAAACAAATACGGAGTTGGAAGGGCTCCCATGAGATCACTTACTCTAGGGATATACAATCTTTCTTTTTTGTAAACTCTTTAATTTCCCAATATAGGCACTGATATCTCTGGAAAGTTCATATACTTAACTTGTACCCCTAAAGTACCTCTATATAGCACATATTCTAAGACCTCCTTCCCTGCTCATTAGCAATAGCACCTGCACCAAAGGACCACGGGTTGGAAACATAGGGTTTATTGTCTCCCCACTTTGAGTTGGAACCAAGTAAATCCAGCCATTTCCTGGCAGCTGTTACCTTGAATCACTCTCAATACCTGCTGACTCAGACATGAGAGTGGTAAGGGAATAGGAGCTCCTAGAAAGAGCTAATAAGATAATAAAAAAGCATCAAAATTGACCTTCCTTACAGCCAGGTCCCAGTGTGGAGAGTCATTCAAAGCTAGCACCCGAGCACCCATACCAGCTATAAACTGCAAGAAGAACATCTACTATTTTTAGTCCTGTCAGAGATAAGTATCAATTTCAGTTTGGTTTGGTTTGGTTTCGTTTGCTCTATTTTACTCTGTTGTTTTTCTCTTGTTACTCTTGAAAGTCATTCCTAGTCTCTACTCTCATGACCCACATTAAAAATATCACATGTCTTTTAGGACTACAAACACGAGTGAGGTAAGTCCAGTGACATGCATGTGGTTATACTTAACTCATCCCCTTCGGAAGGCACGGGTGCAACCCATGTTTTCTCGACAGTCCCTTTCAGAAGTGAATCATAAAATCAAGTAAGTGAACAAGCTACCTTATATTCCATATGAAAAGTTTTATGAAGCATTAAAAGATCCCCTAAAGCTTACTGCACATGTATTGCATACATGAAAACCTGGCAATACAAAATTAATTTCCACAGTAGTCAGACTTTCAGCAACAGAGCATCAAAACTAGTAAAAACATGTTTTTGTTTTTGAGTCTGGTAAAACTCAAATGCATCGCACAGACATGACCGAACAAAGCATGCACAGTTAATCCTGCTCAATTTAACATCTTTTATCTACAAGTTAGTTGTGTTAGTTCACCAGAAGAATTTCTCAATCAGATTACAGTTACATTTCACTGGGTTTTTTTTTCTCCTCAGCACTCTCCTGCAGTTTGCACAGACCACCTCCAGCATTTTGAAGGAATCCAGGGACAGCTGTACTGCATGAAACCAAACAATCTTGCACCTAAGCGTCACGGTTATAACAGCTGAAGCAAGCACATCAGATGCAATACTGCTGTCCACCAATAGCACAGAAGCAGTTCATAGATCATGAAGTACCTCCAAAGAGCAGTGACATTAAAGTTAAATTCAAATTTCTAGTAAAATTCTGGCAGTAATAAGTCTTCCAGTGAAGAACCACACTCCAGATGCCAACTGTCAAAAACCAGCCACCAAAAGCACAGCCTTCACAGGCAGTGACAAATAACACGTGAACTTCAGAGATGTACAGACAATTGAAGGAGGTGAATGCTATTCAGTGAAAAGCTAATGTGGCAAGGTGTAAAACAATGTTTGTAACATTTCACTCTAGCAGTTATCTGCTCAAGATAATGGAGTCAAAAGAACTGCAAGCAATTTGCAGAGTAAGGCCTTTGGGCCCATTCTCTCCCATCCATTTCAGTGGAAGCCAAATTACAGGCTTATCCAATAATTCATATAGATCGTTCACAAAAATACTAAATAACTTCCTGAGTAGTAGGTATACGATTTTCCTCAATGAATGCACATAATTATCACTTAGGGCAAAAGGAGCTAGCACACATCCTACCACAAGAGACCTTTCAATTCCCACCACGTGCATCATAAACATCACACCAATAGCTTAATTTTTCCATAAAACAATTCACAAGGGGACTCCTGTTCCTTGCTTTAAAACTAAAACTGCTAAAGGGCTTGGAGCAGATACTAAAATGTCAATTTAATTTTGGTTTTGCTGTTATTTAATCACTCAAGACACTCCTATGGTTTACTTACTCAGAAGTCTTTCCAGAGTTTCAGATCTGATACACTAATCAAAGCCATGCAGCACATTATTTTTCTCTGCACATCTACTTAGCTGTATCTAGCTGTATTTTATTCACATAAACACACACCCCTTCCTATACAGTCACATTTTACTGCCTCTCTATAAAAAGTTAATGCCTTGCAGAGGTCTTCCCATTTCTCAAATTTGAAAGAGTTTTGAAGAAATCTGTCTGAGCAATACTCTCCCAAGTATTTATAAGTTTTTCTGAGCACATATTTTAGTATGATATGCTGCTATATACTAGAACAAAAACTGCTTTGTTTAACACGTTAGAACTTGTTAGCCACTTGGCTAATATAAAACCTTCTAGATCTTTGCTGGTTTTGATTGGCTTGTTTAGTAAAATGAAACACAGATACAACATACTTGCAGAATGATACCACAGTTCTATTGACTTGGCTCGTGCCTTTGGACTCGGCTAGCACAAAATTCCTCTGAGCAAGCTTTTCCCTACTCTCCTCTGTTTTCCTTTTAATCAGTTGTTATGGATTATTGGCAGCAGTTAACAGAAATACAAGACAACCAGTCATGGAGTTAAAATGACACTTCCTTTCAAATAAGAAAAAGAAGTAATTGCTTTTCTGGAAGAAATGCAAACCATCCAACTAGCTACAAAACACAGACACATACAGTTATGGCAAGTTATTTTTCTACTGCTATCAGAAAAGCCATTGACTCACCCTGACTTTCAGCACAGTTCAGTCACAGATGTTTATTATTATCATCATTACAGATAAACATACTAGGTATGTAAAGATTGACAGCCGTAAGGATCAGAAGAGACTTTTAGGCCACAGAGGCCAGCCTCTGGTACATCACAGGCCACTGTATTTCAGCAAGCTGCTCTTGTGTTCAGCTCAACAACTTAACAATAACAACTGTCAAAGAAACCCAAACCATCTCAATGCAAGGACATGAAAAAATGGAAAGGATTCTCCATCTCTGTTCCTTCTGTTTGTAGTCTGCTCCAAGTGTTACTCATCCTCACTCCTTATAATTTGTGCTTTATTTCCCAGTCTAATTTGCCTGGCTTTAGACCCCAATCATTATTTCTTGTAATAACTTTCTGCACTATATTAAGCGAGCCTAGCATTTTCTCCATATGAAAATGAAATTTTTGTAAACAAGCTCTTATTTTTTAATTCTCTATGGTTTTGACAAACAAGTTCTGGCAAAACTTGCTAGACATAAGGCATCACCACTTCTCTCTCTGCTGCCTCCCCAGAAAAGAGAAGTTGCCCACACCAAGCTGGTCACAGCTATAACCCATCTTGTTAGTTTAAGCAGAAAATGACCAGTCCAGAGTAAAATACACTATTGTGCTGAAAGGCACTTGCTCCCCTCTTGTCAACTTATCCTGATAGACGATGCCCATCGCCCTATTCTAACATGCTAACCTCCACAGCCCTCCTACTCTCCACTCTTTGTGTTTTGCAGTCCCCCTTGGGCTACCCCTGCGGTTCATTTACAGTCTTTTAAACGCAACAGAACCAGGTCTGTACCTACTGCCTAACACCCTTTTTCCCAGTGCAACATACCAAGGTAAAAGCACGCCTGGTTCTTACAAATGCCTTGATCCTCACTTAGATATGCAAGGGCAGTAACCTAATTTGCCTAACAGTACCATGATATGAGCTTTTAATGACCTGCAAGTCTTAAAATAAGCCCTTAAATAATACTAAATTCTTTACAGCATACAGTTTCATTTTCCTAATGTGCAACCTGTGTTCCTTGTTATTGCAAGCTGAACATTGTATTTAGCTGTTTAAAAAAAAATTTGTTAAATAGTCCAACTGTGTCAAGCAATACATATGACTGTCCTATTTTCTCCATCATTTCCCATTCCACTGAGGTTCATTCCATTACAAGAAGTAGTAGCACTGTTTTTAAGTTTTCTTTCAAAAATGCTAGCAGCTAGCAGCAGGTCTAGCACACACTCCTGTGTAATCCCACTAGAAATATACTATTCAATAAAGATACTTCACTGGCCGCTACTGAGATCCGCCAGCCAGTGGACTTTTTAAAGAGCGCATTACTGTCACTGCATAGCACCAATTTTACTTGTCTTTCTGTATCTTTTGATATGAACAAATAGTAGAAATAAAAAGAACATTACAAACTGACATTGAACAGAAAGGAATAAATCTCCAACCATCCTGTACAAATCATCAGATTCTTCCACATTATTATAGACAGCAACCTGTTTAACCATGATCACACATGCTCATCACATCACTAAGCATGACATAATCATGCTAACTTGGTTGCGGCAGCAGTGGAGGAACTTAGGGGTCTGATTATGTATATTATCCCTAGTGCTGCTATCCTGCAGCTTGTAACTGCCTTCCTAAAATACTTTTGAGTGTATTGTACGCAAGTGAGATATAGTCATGCTGGAACAGTGGTCCAGTAACCGCTCTTCATCAGTATGCTGGTGCCTCCTCACTGCTACATCAGCAGTGGTGACCAGTGGGCAGACTGGAGCACGGTGAGGACCACATACACTGTGTCTGTGCCAGGCCTGTACATAGCTGAGGATCAAGAGGATTTTTAGGCAAACATAAAAATCTTTTTTAAAAATAGAAACAACACTTAAACCAGCCTTAGGTGGTAAGGGTGCAGTAAGTTAACTCTGCCTTCTCCCACAAGATTGCCAAGGACCTGTCCATCTTTCCAGGTGCACAGGACGCAGCGAGGAAAATGACTGGTAGAACGGTTAGACTTAAACCACACTGCAAGATGAGACCAAGCTGAAGTGTGGCTATGACTAACCCAGAGCTAGTGGAGGCTCAGATCAAAACCTGCAGCAGGCAGGCAAGAGACAAAGCTGAGCAACACGCTAAGCCTATAGTTCACATACAGATGCAAACCACTGCACTTAAAAGCCACCTGATGCAAAAAGGAGAAGACAGAAGCAGGCAAAGACAGTGAACACCACCTCTTCCTATATAGAAACATGCCCAGCAGTATCAAAGGGAAATTACTAGCTCCACAGGTGTAGCTAGCTCTCCTCCTCAGAGAGGAGCAGAGAGGAGCTGCTAGAAAAGTGGGGCAGGCCAGTAAAGAGTAAAACAATAATGTTTTAAATCAGAGACACCCTGGGTTGGGGCCCCCTCAGTATGTCTTTATTGTAACATCATCCAGTTACAGGGTTTTGTAATTAGAAGAATAAAAAGCCCAAGGTAGTTCACTTCAATTAGCGGACAGAAGACACTAGGAAAGAATTACTGTCCTTGATCCTGCAGCGAAGTGAATGAAAAAGTAAACTCTTACCTCTTTTTCTATTTTGAGCAGCTTCTTTACAGCCACCTCTTTGTCCTGAGAAATCCATCGGGCTCGGTAGACACTCCCAAAACTTCCTCCACCGCAGTTCTCAAAAAACTGCAAGTCATCAAATTTAATTTGCACAAATGAAGCACTGGTAGACGACATCTCATAATGACAAAATATACCACAGTAAAACCTGTGAAGAGAAAAGCTTTCATTAGCACATATGCTCCATGGATTATGGATTTTCTTACCTGCACTCAGATACCCCAAAACCAGGACTCATTGCCATAAACATGCCACAGTAAAATCCACAGGGCACAGAAGAGCCTGGGAACTCTCACTCTAACAAGCTGTGCAAATGTTTGCATAATTTGCACCGGCTATTAGGAGCAGCTGGGCCAGAAACAACTAAAAGTATTCCTCAGCGCGATACTGACGTTTCCCGAACACCTTGGAAGCGGCTCTGAGAAAGGCAGGCACGTCGCTGCCTTCCCCGGACAGCGACAGACGGGAAGCCTGCTCTGCGCTATGAGCTTGCCTAGGAGCTCAGGCATGCCAGGCACGCCGGTTCTCCCGCCGCGATGGCCGCGCACAGGACGCGCAGGCAGGGAGCAGCACCACGGCACGCACCAGCACACTGCCGGCACTCCGTGCTGTGCTTCGCGCAAGGATGTGGAAAAACCTGGCCATGGCAAATGCCTCTTCCGGAGTGACTCAGTTCTGTTTGCATGTTATAACACAGCGCAAGTACGCTGTAATTCATCTGGGTTACAATATGCGAAATTCTGCAGCCTGTGCCAAGACCGGTGTCGGCAGTTTCAAGAGATGATCCCATGTCTGCTGCAAGGGGAACAGAACGTCCTTCTCAGGGATTTCACAGCAATAAAGCTTACGCTGTAGCAAATTTCAAGAACATTATCACCTAAATGCATGAACAATGAGTAATTTTAGGTTTCTTTTTTTTAACAGTGTAAGTTCAGAAAGCCTCAGGTCTTCAGTGGTCCTGCAGGATACTGCACCTTCCAGAACCAGCTGCGAGCCTGCTGCAGGACTGTTTCTGATGCACCAGTTTAGACTAAGTTTACTTCCATTAATTTTGCAAGAAATGAAAGTAAACTTATCGGCATGAGACCAATTTGAATAAAACAAGTTAGAAAAAGGCACGGAGATTTTGAATTGCGGATTTTATGTCCAATTATACTGGTCTAACTATTGTACCAAAGCATACTGCATCTTCTGGAAGCCTCCAATCCATAGGGGGTTTTGAGATGGAATCCATACATTATGTGTTGCCCAGGGCTGGGAAATACGTCTGTAATACAACTACCGCTGCTGACCACAAAACCCCCTTTACACCAGTCCCTTCTGCAACAAATACGGACATCATTCCCTTCC